>CAUYQG010114659.1:0-25375 GCA_963574415.1 Tarsius wallacei | reverse complement strand
TATGTCATCTTTTGAGAAATGTCTGCTCATGTCTTTGCCTGTTTTTTAATGGGGTTGTTTGTTTATTTCTGTTCACCTCATCTGAGTTCCTTGTAGATCCTGGATGTTAGGCCTTTGTCAGATGCATAGTTTGCAAATATTGTTTCCCCTGTGAGTTGTCTCTTTACTCTCTTGATTTTTTTTTTCTGTGCATAAGCTTTTCAGCTTGATGAAGTCTCATCTGTCTATCTTAGCTTTTGTAGCGTTCACTTTTGGGAACTTGGTCATGAATTCATTGCCTACTCTGATGTCTAGAAGGTCTTTGCAGCAACTTGGATGGAGTTGGAGACCATCTTACTATGTGAACTATCACAGAAACAAATAACTGAATGCTACATGTTCTTACTCATAAGTGCCCCCTGATCACTGGTCACATTAGCCCAAAGGAGGGATCGGCAGTTGCTGGGCACTACTAAGGGAGGGTAGGAGGGGGGTGGAGGACATGTGACAACACAAAGAGTACCTGATCCTCTACCAGGGTGAGTGAGGGCCACCTAGAAGCCCAACTTCACCTGCATGCATTCTACTTCTGTAGTAAATCCTCACTTGTACCTCACAACTCTATAATAAATAAATTTAAATTTAAAAAGAGCACCTGGCTAGTATTTTAAATAAAATAAAATTAAAGTGGGTGATGGTTTTGCGTGGGGATGCGATTGGCAGTGGGGAGATGTCTCAAGGCAGTTGGTGTGACTGGGGAGGGAGGCGGGGGCATGGCTGGGGCTGGAACCATATGATACAGAGAGGCCGGTTTGCTGAGGATGGGGGATAATGGGACATGGTCTGGATGTGAGGGCCTGAGAGAGGAGGTGACAAGAGGAAACCCCTTGGTGCTGACCTGAGCAATGGGATCATGGTGGGAGACATCTCCAGGCATGGAAAGTAGGGGAGGAGGAGTCGTGTGGGGTGTGAGGTTGGGGTAGAGACAGTGGGCTCCATCTTGGACAGACTGAGTTTGATGGGTCTGAGGGGGAATCAGTTGAAGATATTCAACTGGTAGATATCTGGGCATACAGGGAAAGGTCCAGGGACAGATCTGGTTAGAAAATATGTTTAGGAGCAGAGTGCACACAGGTGGAGACTAAAGCCAAGGTAGGGGTGTCTACTAGTGGGAAATACCAGGGAGAAAGGAGAGAAGAGAGCTCAGCCAGCCTAGGGGAATCCAGTGCTCATGGCCAGACAGAGGAAGCCATCAGGGAGCTGGCAGGCAAGCTGGGAAGCCGAGGAGGGAAACTCCTGAAAGCCAGGAAGGACAGCTGCAAGGGTGAGTCTCTTTGCACGAGTGGGACCTGAGAATGCCCCGTCCACAGGGCATCCAGCAGAGCACAGTGGACAGGCTGAGGGACATGCACAAGGCCCCTCCTGTGTGCCGTGGTGCTACTGCTCACCCTGCCTACGTCTCCCCGGTGTGCTCAGCTGCCTGAACCCTTTCAGCCTTCATTTTCCCTCTGATTTTCCCAAGATCTCAGCCGGCAGCTGTTTCCAGAAGCAGGGTATTGATGGCTGCAGGGAAATGGAGGAGGTTTTGGGGCTCCACCTGCATGGGGGCTGCCAAGGCGGCTGGGGAATGGGTAGGGCAAGCCTAGGTGGGGCCAAGGGCAACAGGTGAAATTCGATTTCCGTGTGTCTGCAGTGTGCACTAATCTTATCTGCACTCCGGGCGAGTGAAGATTGTTGCTGAAATAAATATTTGCTTCCAGGGTGGTTCCACAGCCCTTAGTCCCTGGCACGCATCTGCCCCTCCCCGTGGGCCCAGCTGTGTAACAAAGACTCCGATCTCCTGTGTCCAAGGTTTCCCCAAAGGTGGTAGGTCGGGCAGCTGCTGAAGGCTTCCTGAGCAGATTGCTTGCGCTACCCTTTGACAGAGACAACAGACTGCACGTGGCCACCCTGTGGGGTATCTTCCATTATTGAGTCTTGTCTTACTGCTCAGACAAGAACCAAGTCCCTCAAGGCTGCAGGACCTTCCCAAGGCTGCGCAAGTAGCTGGGAGAAGAAATGGGAATGCCGGGTTTAGATCATGTTCTTCTCATGGAGGCATTTACAGCCAATTTCCTGGGTTATAGAACAGACTCCCAGAATTTTGTTTGCCAAAGAGTCTCCTGGGAGCTTCTTAAAATATATATTCTTGAAGTCCCACCCAGGCATTGTGATTTGGTGGGTCTCTTGTGGCTAGGGAATTGGCGGATTTTACAAGGACCTCCCAAGTGATACTGGCCCATGGGTCCTTGAATCCCACTGTGAGACATTCTTTCCTAGAAAGTAGCATTAATCTCTGCATTTCCCAAACTGCTCTGATGTTTAACTACTCCCAATAAAAATTAGGCTCCAATCAGGAAGCCGTCCTGAGTGCTCACGTCAGGAAGAAGTTAATCCGGGCACTTTCTCACATGGATGATGGGGTGGGATGGTCACATGGAGACCAGCAACTGCTGGAAGCGGAGGACAGAGGTGTCATCTGGCCGGAGCAGGACTGTGAGGGGATGCCCCATGGGAGCTGAGCCAGGAGAGATGAACCTTGTTGGAACTAGACGTGCCCCAGGGGGGATGTGGTCCCAGGAGAAGAGGCCCTTGGCGCCTGTCTCCCTGCTCTCTATCTCCTGGCACAGCCTCCGGAGAGGGGAGGGGGCCTGCCAGAAGGGCAGACAGGTAGGGATCAGGGTGGTGATGGTGGTGATCCAAACACGTCCACGTTGCCTTCTGGCTCTCCTAGTACCTGCTGCACTGCTTCACACTGTACTTGCTGCTATCTTGACGCTTCCCACATCAGCTCCGTGGGGTCGGTGTGGCAGTGTTCCCATTGTCCAGGTCATCCCCGTCCCAGGGAGCATGCAATCTGAACCTGGATTCTGATGTCAGAGCCCACAGCAAGGTCCCTATGTATGCCTTGTTTTCTAAGTACACGTTTAGCCGGCACAAGCATGCCCATTCTGCAACTGTTGTAGATGAGGATGCACAAAGCTCACAGGTGAGGGAAAGCTGGTGTGGAAGGACCTTCCATCGTCTGGATAATATCCCGCTGCTCATGTTTAGCAATGAGAGAACTGCTACTTGCCCTGTGAGCCACCAATTTGTCCCGGACGCCAAGGGGAATTGCGGTCTCTGTAGCAGCATATTTGCTGAGCACACTGCAGAGTTCCCTGATAAACACCTGCTGCGGTGGCATCTTGGAGATCAGGTCTGGCCCGCCAGTGTGTCCGCTTGGCTTTGGAGAGATGTTGCTTCTCTGTAGACCATTGGTTGGATGCTCCTCCCTTCACCCCAGATGCAGTGACGTCCACAGTCTTTTAGTTTTACTTGCTTTTTTAATCTGCGGTGATCAGTTGAAGGAGTCTTCACGTCATCAGCAGTCTGTTTTGGAAGTGCTCAGTGTTCTACTAGATCTTCCATTCAGGCATCTCTGGCTAGCCTGGAGTGAATCTATCATTCATGAATAGTTACTTTAATTTGCCAGCAGAGTTCTTTAAACTTTCAGGACTCCAGTGAGTGGTGTAACTAGCACATTTCCAGATATGTGCACAGGATGGTAGCCACACCTGTGTTCTTGGCTTCCTGCAATTGCTTGTGCAGCTGGAAACATAACATATCACAGTATGTAATCCTGTGAGGTGCCACCCATTGCAGACAGTTGCAGAAACCCAGCTCCCCACTCTCTCCACTCATTGTTCCCTATAGGAGGTTGACTCATGGGTTCATTGTGTGCAAGGAAACCCCAAATGGCAGCATCTGGTTTTTTTCATTGATGGCCTCCAACCTATTAGAATTCAGTCCTGGAGACACTACTGGGATGCTTTGGGCTCCAGGACCCCTGGGGCAGGTGGCAGCAGGACACGGCATCCTCCCTGCTCTTCATGGTGGTCTGTCTCTCTTCTTTTCTCTCTTGTCATTGCCATCTCTGATCACAGCTTCCATGAGTTTGTAGGTGAATGGCCCTCAAGTTGGTCCCTTCCTCCCAACTCTTCACATTTTAATTTTCCATAATTATGTCCTTTGCATCTCAAAATATCTCTCTTGGTCCTTGTGGTGAGTGAACAGGGACAGATGAGGTACAACTGAGGAAACAAAGACCCACCAAGGTTGGTAGCTTCCACAAAAGTGGACTAAGTCCTGTCACCTCCTGCTTCCTTCCTCCCTGGAGGAAAGTTACAGGGTGTCCACCTCATCCCTTCCTCAGGAACTGCCCAACACATGTTCTGGTGATGGTGTTTTTGGGAGAGGAGGACAAAGGTGTTTTGGGATAAATACTTGGTGTTATAGGTTGAATTGTGTCCCCTCTAAAAACTATGTTGACATCCCAATACCAGTACCTGTGAATGTGACTATTTGGGGACAGGGTCCTTGCAGATGTAGTTAAGCTAAGAAGAGGTTATTAGGTGGGTCCATAATCCAATATGCCTGTGTCCTTTTAAGGAGAGAAGAGAAACATGGACACACAGAGGGAAGACTACATGATAAAAGAGGCAGACATTTGAGTGATGCAGCTGTAAGCCCAGGACTACCGGCAGCCACTGGAAGCTGGAAGAGGGGAAGGATTCTACCCAGAGCCTCAGAGGGAACAAGGCCCTGCTGAGACCTTGATGTCAGGCTACTGGCCTTCAGGACAGTGAAAGAATACATTTCTGTTTTTTAAGACCCATTTGCAGTCCTTTGTTACGGCAGCCCCAGGAAATTGTTGCACTCACACACATGTGTAGGCTGGAGGTACTGAGGAAAGTCAGCACCCAGAGGCAAGGCCAACATGGCTGACTTGATGAGAGGATCAGAGTCAGATTGGAAATGCCATGGCTTCTGAGATTCAAACCTTTCTGGGTGTGGCCAAAACATTTTTGAAGAAAAAGAGGAAATGAGAGAGAGGGGGTCAGAGAGGGGGTCAGTTAGTTATCTCAATAGATGGATTGCATTCAGGGAATTCCCACGTTCACAGTTCAAAGGGTCGCAGGGCTCTATTGACAGCACTTCCATACTTCTCAAAGCCTCTTCACATACCTCACCTGGTCATCACAATGACTCTGTTGTATACATGAGGCATACAGAGTCTCTATTTTGTAGATAAAGGCAGGCTCCGAGAAAGGTGCCTTAAATCATGTGCAAGCAGCTTGTGAAGATCCCACTGTTTCTCCTTCACTGAGGACTGTCTCTGAGAGTAGAGTGTAGTATAGTAAGGTATGGTGCAGTATGGTTAGTATAGTGTGGTGTAGCACAGTGTCGTGTAGCATTGCATACAGTAATATGGTATAGTATGATGTAGCATAGGGTAGCATAGCATTGTAGAGCATAGTATAGTATAGTGTAATACAGTATAGTGCAATAAAGAATGCTTAGTATAGTGAAGCATCATGCAGTATAGTGTAGCATATTACAGTACAATCTGGCATCGTGGAGTATAGTATAGCACAGTATAGTGGAGTGGAATGGAGCTTATATGGTATTGTGTAGCGTAGTATAGTAGAGGGCAGTATAGCATAGCATAGCCTAGCATAGCATCAGAGAGTATAATATAAAGTAGTATTGGATACTTTGGTATAGTATAGCAAAATGATAGTGTAGAATGCAGTATAGCATAGCATAGCACAGCGTCATAGAGTCTACTATGGAATAGTACTGTGTACTATGGTATGGTATGGTATAGTGTAATAATACAATATAGTGTATAGTATAGTAGAATGCAGTATAGCATAGCATGGCATCATAGAGTCTACTATGTAATAGTACAGTGTACTATGGTATGGTATGGTATGGTATGGTATAATAGTATAGTATAGTATAGTATAGTATAGTATAGCAGAGTGCAGTATAGCATAGTGCAACATCTTAGAGTCTACTATGGAGTGGTACAGTGCATTATGGTATGGTATAGTATAGCATAATAACACAGTGTAGTGTGGTATAGTAGAGTGCAATACAGCCTAGCATAGCACAGCATCATAGAATCTACTATGGAGTAGTATAGTGTATTATGGTATGATATCATATAGTATAATAGTATTGTGGAGTGGAATGTAATATAGTAGAGTGCAGCATAGCAGAGCACAGCATCATACAGTCTATTATGGAATAGAATAGTGTACTATGGTAAGGTATAGTATAGTCTAATATAGTGTAGTATAGTAGAGTGAAGTATAGCATAGCATAGCACAGCATCATAGAGTTTAATATGGAGTGGTACTATGGTATGGTATAGTATAGTGTAGTGTCGCATAGTATAGTATATACTATAGTACAGTGTATTATGGTATGATATGATATAGTATTGTGTAGCATAGTAGAGTAGAGTACAGTATAGCATAGCACAGTATCATAGAGTCTAATGTGGAATAATACAGTACACTATGGTATGGTACAGTATAGTATAATAAGATAGTGTAGTGTAGTATAGTAGAGTTCAGTATGACATAGCAAAGCACAGTGTCATAGAGTCTACTATGGAGTAGTACAGTGTATTATGGTATGGTATAGTATAATAGTATTGTGTAGTATAGTATAGTAGAGTACAGTATAACCTAGCATAGCACAGCATCACAGAGTCTACTATGGAATAGAATAGAGTACTACAGTATGGTATAATATGATATAATAGTGTAGTGTAGCACAGCATTGCACAGAAGTGTAGTATGTAATAGCAGAATGCAGCCTAGCATAGCATAGCATTGTAGAGTGTGATATGGAATAGTAATGTAGTATGGCTTCCACTTTCTTTTTTTGTGTGATAGGAACACTTTTTTTTCTTTATTTTAAAGATGTGGGTACAATTCGGGGTTAGGTATACAAATGTTCATTATGCAGGTATCCTTGTTAATGAGGTGTGCCCCTCCCTCCCCTGGCAGTTTCCCTAAACTGCCAATCCCACCCCCCTCCCTTGGCAGTTTTCCACTACTGCCAATCTCTTTCTTATAGTATTATGATAATTGTTCAAGGTTCCCTTATGAGTGAGAACATATGGTACTCTGTTCTTTGTTTTTGTGATAGATCACTGAGTACGATAGTCTCTAGATCCATCCAAGTTGCTGTGAAGTCCATGTGGAAGACAATATGGCAATTTCTAAACAACTAGAAATTGACCTTCCATATGACCCAGCAATCCCCCTATTGGGAATATACCCAGAGGTTTCCACTTCCAAAGGGGACAGCTATTATGTTTAAGTCAAAACCTGATTCACTAATGTGGCCAATGTATCTTCCAATACACATGATTATTTAAATCTGTGTTACTCTTGCACTTCACAAAAGAAAAAGATTGAGGAGCTTTCTAGGACACAACAATTTCCCAGACAAGGCAAGGCTACCTGGTTAATGACCACTTAGTCAGGGCATTCTTGGAGCTCAGAGGCACTGCTATCTCAATTGGAATAATGGAGCTGACTTGCAAGCACAACACACACCCTTCCTGTTATTAGGTGTGTGGGCCTCCCGCAGACCTCAGCAAATGCTTTGTGTGGTGCTGGCAGCACCTTCAGGTGGGTTTGGAGTGGGTTGGGTGAGGTTTGAGGTGTCGCCAGGAGATGAAGACACCAAGGACTGCCTGGTCCTCTCCGGCACCTCTTGTATCCAGCTCTCAGAGGCTAACCTCCATTCTCACTTATGAGCGAGAGCCCACTTCTCCAAGGACTAAATGGGGCCATCACTTCTATTAGGAGAGTTCGGGTAGGAACAAGCCCACAGTGTTTCACTTGCAGGAATTTGAAGGTATAAGGACCACACTGTCCCTCACAAGGAAGTCTCCTCTCTTTCTTCACATTCCTTTGCCTCCCTAGCAGCCCTTTTCGCCCCAACACAGGCTACCTGTGTCTCTTCCCACCACTAGTCCCCATAGCAAGAGCCTCAAGCTGCCATTTAGCCAGTGATGCAATATTCCCTGAAACAGTTGAATGACTGCATCCTGTCCCATTCCCTGGAAGAAAACCATGCGCATTCTTATGACTAATATGCATATGACCATTTCCAGAAAAGAGCCTACCTTGTTAAATAAAATAATTGGCCATGTGGATTTTAATTTCTGAGGGGTATGTGGGAATTCATTGTTGAGGAGAAGGTTAAAAGTGCAAAGTGGTGTCTTCATGTCAGAAAGAAGTCACCAAACAGCAGCATGAGGAGATTGTGCTTATGTGTGCATGTGTGAACATGTGTGTGCATGTGTGTGTTAAAAAAATCTTTCCCTGAGCTGGCTTTGAGGCAAATGAACTCCAGTTTCTGTAGACCCCCAAACCCTGGCCATTGTGCTGTCTTTGTTTACCTATTTCCATTTTCCATATCACTCTTTTCTTTCCCCTCATGAAGATTTTCAGTGTCTTGACTGATTTGACCAAATTAAACACTAAGCAACACCAAGATCTACCATAAGCCTGATTTTTATAAACAGTCTTAAGTAGAACGGCTGTGGTTTTAATGAATGTTAATGAATTTTATTATATGAATAGAGAAAAACAGAAATATGCTTATGAGAAGCGACTGACACAACTCCTGGATGGCCCACTCTAGAGTGTGTCATCTGATCAGCCGCACCTCTGTAATCTGTGTTTTGGGTACCATGTTGTCATGGGATTCTAACCCACAGAAGGAAAACCCAGCCTCCAAGAACAAAGTCCTTAAGGCCAAGTCTGTATTGCTGTCTCTGTCACTGTCCAAGCTCCAGAATATCTCACATCATACAGCAAAGGGAGACTTTCTGTCTGGACTGCTTTATGGGAGACCTCTCCCATAATTTGGGGACAGAAGAAGGCAGATGGGTCCTGGGTGTTCCTGTGAAGAGCAGAGGACAGAGATCTGAGAACATGAGCTCCTGGAGAGAGGGAAGCATGGTCAGCAGGAGAGAAGTGATATGGGGGAGATTTCAACGGGATCCCGAGTGCCTTGTCCCCAGAGCCGTGTCAGGAGAAAAGGGCAGATGGCTGTCCCTGGACAGGCTTGGAAGCAGTTGTGCCCAGAGAGGAAGTGAGTGGGAGCTGAGGGGGACAGCAGGGGAGGCACAGGCTCAAGGAGAGGACCCAGGGACTAAAAACAAGAAAACAGTGCTCAGGACCTGCTCTCCAATCCTACGATCCCAGAGCTGAGAGGGGAGATAGGGTTGGACACGGTCCCTCGAGGCAGGCTGCCCTGGTGTGTCTCTGATGAATCAGAGCTGTGACTGTTCCATGGGCCCCGCTCCTGCTTCCGAGGAGCAGTATGCGGTTGCAGCAGGCCCACTGGGAAGAGCTCCTGAGTTTCACTTACAGGCTCTGCGGCAATTGAAAGGAGTTAAGAAAACACCAAGCTGGGCCTGTGATTTAATTGCCCTGCTATTTGTTAATTAGTCTGTGTGAAGAGCCGCATTGCAGTGTGCCGGTGCGGGGGAGGAGTGCGGTTTGCCGGGAAGTCACAAGCCACTGGAACATACCTGGCTGGGCAGCGGCTCCTGCTTAGATGGTCTGGTTTCTCAGGCTGCTCAAGCTTCTCATTCCCTCTGGGAAGTTTCTCATTTAGGAGCAGGCTTAAATGCCTCTTACTCGTTCAAGTAGCATCCGCAATGCCCCTCGACCGAGCCACTTAGGGGGTGCTGACCTTCATAAGCAACGCTGGTGGGGCCGGTGTGCCTCAGTCTCCCTCCTCCTTGGGCCTACCCCACTCCAGACGGGGCTGCTTTTGCTCCACTGGCACAGGGGTTTTTTCCTTCCTCTTCCCCATTAAAAGCTGTTCTCAGGAAAAGATGAAATTGGTCATTTACATGCTAGTGTGAATGAGCTCCAGCCAACATTTCCTCTGATTCATTCAGTAAATATTAACCAAGTACTACTCAGGTTCAGGTGCTGGTGATGTGAAAACCTTGTTCCTGCCCTGGAAGTTCTAGGACCAGAGCAGGAGATGGAAAGAGCAACAGATCATATAAGCCAATGTGGTCACAGCAGTATTGTTCCCAGGATATTTTTAGGAGAAGGGGTACCTCTTACTGTGGATTGTTGGTCAAAGATGACTTTCTGGAAGAGGTGATGGCTAGGTTGGGCCTTAGAGATTTATGGGAGGAGAGGCAGGGCTCCTTGGATATGGCATATCCAAGAGGAAGTGTGTGCAGTGTTCTAGAAGCCATGAGTTTAGTGTTGCTGGGTAGTGTGGAGGGACAGTTTGGAGCTGGGTAAATAAGTAGCTTGGCAAATGGGAGCTACTGAGGATTCTGAACAGAAGCTAGGCATAGTCCTCTCTTTTTGTGGTTGAACCAAATGGAATTGCCAACGCTCTGCCATTTGGGGCCAACACAGATGTCAGCATCGTGTGGTTCAACCTCATAGAAAGACTGCTTGGCTGTCTTTGCAGAGGACGGATAAGAAGAGGCCACCCTGGAGATCTGTCAGGAACCCACTGGATGGCCTAGACCAGAGACTTCTAGGGCTGATGGTGTCCAAATGCAGGTGTGGACCGGGAAGAGGAGGAGATTCAAGAAACATCTGGGAGGTGAAGTTGGCAGAGCTGGGTGGATTGGGTAGAGGAGAGAGAAGAGGAACAGGTAAGGTTGCGTCCAGACTTCCAGATGGGTGGATGGCATGAGTCCAGCCAAGATAAGGGACCCTCCAAGGGACCTGTTGGAGGACAGGGTCTTAGTGAGGCTGTGATGAGTTTACTTTAGATGAATTTAGGAATATTTAGGCAACCATGTATAAATCTACATGTAACAAGGTCTCTTGAAGCCTGACAAAATGATAAGATCAATCCAAAGGAATAAAGCTCGAACGATAAGTTTTTGTTTTTGTTTTTGACAGAGTCTGCTCTGGCGCCCAGGCTGGCATGCAGTGGTGTGATCATAGCTACTAGAGCTTCAAACTCCTGGACTCAAGTGATCTTCCCACCTCAGAGTTCTGAGTAGCTGGGACTAAGGTGTGTGCCACCACACCCAGCTAATTTTTTAAGTTTTTTTTTTTTGTAGAGATGGAGTCTTGCTACGTTACCCAGGTTGGTCTCAAACTCCTGGCCTCAAGTGATCCTTCCATCTTAACCTTCCAAGGTACTGGGGCCACAGGTGTGAGCCACCATACCTGGTCAATGGCGGGATTTTTAAAAAGATATGCCATGGATGGTTTCAGGATGAAGGGCCCTACCGTTCTCTCTCAAATCACATTTTGTGTGTGACCACAGTTCAGGCTGGCTGTGGTCCTGCTTTGTGCTCAGAGACTATTGTGTGTCCTGCTGGCTCTGAGATTTCAGAGACCAAAGAGGCCCTCCTGATTCTTCGGCACCCATTTAGGCAGAGACATAATGACTGGGCCTTCTCAGGGAAACAGGTCTCAGAGGAGTTAGCTGACTCCTTCAGATAGCACAGCTCATTAGATGAAGAGCCAGGGGACCTGGAAGCACCAGCAGTGCTTGGGGCCAACCAGGGCCCTCCACTGCAGGTCCCCATGGACTATCACCCTGGGCAGTGTCTTTTCTCAGATTCTCCCTGCCCTCCTCCTTTCTGGGGTCCTTTGGCTGTAGCCCACTCTCCATTCCACATACCCATCAGCTTTGGGGCTGTTCCCAGTCGCTCTAATCCGATGTTTCCCGCTTCCACTGCCTTTTGCTCCACACTGTTGGGTCTCTGCACTTCTCTTTCTAAGTGATGACCAATGATTAAAACAATAAACAAATATATAAGGCACTGGCCTTGTGTCTGCCACACTATCTTATAAGTGGTTTGTATATACAAATTCTTTGATTCCCCAACACGGCCAGCAAGTGGCTGAATCAGGATTGGAATTCAAGGAAGCAACGACTCTGTGCTCATGTGTAAGTAAGAGCCTGCCTCAGGGCAGTCTTGACCTCATCTTCCTTTCCAGGACACATGTGGTTTCAGTGAGGACGCTGTGGACAGCACTGACCCGAGTTGTGACCATTGCTGGGGGAGTAGGGACTCCGAGCTGGAGAAGATGGCTTTCCATCAGTCCCCATCTTCTGGGCGACCACCTCCTGGGAACTGCGCTGATGGGCAAGGCTGGTCCTGGAGGCGGTACCATGGCAGGGCTGGCTCTGGGACAGTCCCTGGGGACAGCTGGTCTGCTATCTTCTATATCTTCTTTCTGGGTAGGGGTCTTGGTTAAAAGAGAGAAGGGAGTTGACTGGTGCACCAACCCTGGCAGGGGATGGATAGAAACCGGGAGAAAGGCTTGGGAGCTCAGCCTGGAGTTTGGACCCAGGTTTCCCTGGAATTGCCCAAGGGCTGGCCTCATCACGTGGAGATGTCCTGGGCTCAGCATATAGAGGTGACCTGCATTCAGTGCATGGAGATAACCTGAGTTCAGGGCACGAAGGTGACCTGAGTTCAGTATATGCTGGTGACCTGGGCTCAGTATATGAAGATGACCTAGGCTCATCGTATGTAGTACATGGAACTGACCTAGGCTCAGTACATGGAGGTAACCTGGACTCAGTATATGCAGTACATGGAGGTGACCTGGGCACAGCATGTAGACCAGTGCTTAGTTCATAGAGTTGACCAGGGATTAGCACATGAAGGTGGCCTGGGCTTGACATGTGCAGATGGCCTGGGTTCAGTGCATGGAGCTGTCCTGGGCTCAGAACATGGAGGCGACCTAGCTCAGTATAAGGTGCCCTGAGCTTGGAGGTGACCTGGGCTCAGAACATGAAGATGACCTGGGCTCAATACATGAAGGTAATCTTGGCCCAGTACTTTGAGGTGACTGGATTCAGTCAATGAAAGATGATCCTGGGGCTCAGCACACGGAAGTCACTTTGCCTCAGTACATGGAGAAGATCTGGGTTCAGCACAAGAAAGGTACTTGGGATCAGCACATAGAGGTGACCTGGGTTTAATATATGAAGGTGACTGTACTCAGTACATGAAGGTGAACTGGGCTTGGTACATGTAGTTGCCCAAGGTGTAGCATAGAATATCTTCCTGTGTGCAGGGCATGGAGGTGTCCTGTGTTAAGTTCATGGGGGTGAACGAGGCTCACTCCTGATGCCATTTGCTGATTGATCAAAGTTGAAATCCTGCGTCTGAACCTCATCTGGACACCACAGCTGGTGTCTGAGGTTTCCCACCACCTCAAGGACTTTGATGTCTCTTTCAGAGTCTAGGAGCCGGGATAACTCAGGGACTAGGAGCAACACTCACCTAGCACCCCCTGGAGACCACACACACACACACACACACACACACACACACACATTCACACTACTCACGCTCATACTCCCACACCCATGCTACACAATCACACCCACACACTCATACTCACACTCTTACACTCATATATCCGTACCTGCTCATAACACACACTCACACTTTTGTGAGGCATTTGTCAGAGCTGTCACTGCAGGCCTTGGCTCAGGCAGGGGACACAGATGCTACAGGGGTGGGATAGGGACTGGGGCTGAACTCTGCAGCTCTCTCTCTGCCAGCCAGGACCTGTGTGGCCCAAACACAGCAAAGCAACTGGTGAAAACAGCCCAGAAGGTCCCCAAGACAGAAGATGGGTCTTCTCTCTCTAGCACTCACAGCCACACATTCGCACTACTCACCCACACACTCACACACTCACACTTACACTACTCACTCACCCCCACACACTTACACTACTCACCCACACATTCATGCACCCATACTCACATTCACTCACACTCACACACTACTTACCCACACACTCACAATACTAATACATTCATATTCACACACCCATACTCACACACGCATACTCACCTACACTCACTCACATTCACACACATCCATCCATTTACACTACTCACCCCCTACACACTTACACACTACTCACCCATATGCTCACACACTTGTACTCACATTCACTCACACTCACACACTACTCACCCACACACTTATATGACTAACACACTCATATTCACACACCCATACTCACACACCCAACTCACCTACAGTCACTCACACTCACACACACCCAGGCATTTGCACTACTCACGCACATGTTCACACACTACTCACCCGCACACACACTTACACACTACTCACCCACACACACAGTTACACAATACTCACCCACACGTTCACACACTTGTACTCACATTCACTCACACACACTACTCACCCACACACTCACACTACTAACACACTCATATTCACACACCCAAACTCACACACCCATACTCACCTACACTCACTCACTACTAACACACTCGTATTCACATACCCATACTCACCTACATTCACTCACACTCACACACACCCAGGTATTTGCACTACTCACACACATGTTCACACACTACTCACCCGCACACACACTTACACACTACTCACCCACACACTCGCACATCTGTACTCATACTGACACACAACTCACCCACACACTCACACTACTAACACACTCGTATTCACACACCCATACTCACATACCCATACTCACCTCACTCACACTCATACACACTCATACATTTATACTACTCACCCACACACACAGTTACACAATACTCACCCACACGTTTACACACTTGTAGTCACATTCACTCACACACACTACTCAACCACACACACACTACTAACACACTCATATTCACACACCCAAACTCACACACCCATACTCACCTACACTCACTCACACTCATACACATTAACACATTTACACTACTCATACACACACTCACACTTATACTCACACACCCATACTCACACACACACACACACCACACTCATACACTCTTACACTCATATGTCTGCACATGCTCACAAATACACACTCTCATACTCACTTACATCCACTCATACACCCATTCACTCACCTCACTCACAATACACACTCACATACACACACTCACCTCCAGCACAGGTGCTCCAGGACCCCAAGTGTCCATTGCCTTCCCCCACAGGCTGTCTTCATACCCAGGGTGAATGCACAAAGCAGTAACTCCTCAATGAGCCCTGAGTTTCCTCCTCTGCCTTCCTCAGGAGAGCGACTATTGCTGGCAACAGGTGGGTGATGATTGGGCTAGACCCTCGAGTCTGACAGCCTCCCCAGGCTCTGCCTCCCTGCAGGAGGTGGGTCATGGAGCCTGAGGGGAGACAGGGAGGCCTGGTGACAGCACTTTAGGTAAACACACCCAGTGTGCGAGTCCCTTGTGTCCTACAACTTGTGTTGCCAAGGTGACATAAATGTGTTTTTCAAAGTTGACATCTTGAAAAGTTGTGTGTAGATCTATGCTTCAAATCAAGTATGGTTTTAACTGGTTCATTGCTGGTTCAGAAATGGCAATTAGAGTCTGCCTTTCAAGTCAATAGTTGTCAAATAAAACAAACTAGGCTTGGTCCTCATTTGAGGTTTCTTTTTCTTGTTTGATGAGAAAGGAAAGAATGAACTTTGTGTCAATCTGTGATCTGTTTGTTTGTCTGACAAGTGTTTACTGAATGTTGATTATGGGCCTGATTCAGATTGTGTTCGAGGGGCAAGAATGTAGCGGAAAGCAAGCTGTGTCCTCAGGGAGATGCTTTCTGACTGTGGGATACAGGTAATACAATAAATATGCAGAATACAGGATAGAAGAAGGTGACATGCAGCTATGCAGAACATCAGAAGGTGTCACAGAGTGAATGTTCGTGTCTCCTCCAAATTCATATGTTGAGGCCAGATGCGGTGGTTTATGCCTGTAATCCCAGCACTTTGGGAGGCCAAGGCATGAGCATTGCCTGAGCCCAGGAGTTGGAGACCAGCCTGGGCAGCATTGGTCTCTACAATAAATAAAAAATTTAGCCAGGTGTGGTGGCATGTGCCTGTAGTCTCAGCTACGCCAGAGACTGAGGCGGGAGGATAGCAAACCCCAGGAAAATTTGGTCCTTCACCCTCAGTTCTCCATTGGGTGCTGGTTAAACACAGCCAATCTTCAAAGTGGAAGTTTGCTTTGGAGAATGTGTCTTCTGGGTCCTAGGTGGTCCTGGGATCTAAATTGGCTACTTCAAAGGGAACTGACAATAATGCAATTACTAAGACTGTTAGGACCTACACATACAATTTCTTAAAAAGGAACAATTAAACATTATTTAGCAGTTATTTAAGCTTTATATTGACTAAGGAAAGGAGATGGAAAAAACAAAACAAAAAGCAGAAAACCAACTCCCTCTGCTTGTTTTTTTTTTTTGAAAAATAATATTTTTGGTAATAAACTTAACTAAGGCGGTAAAACACTTGTAAACAAAATGTAAAAACTACATTGAAAACTAGAAAATGTTGTTGAAAGCTGTTAAAGAATACACAAACAAATGAAGACATCTTTGTTCCTGGATTGGAAGACAATGTTGTTAAGACATCCAAAACAATCTATAAATTCAATGCAATCGCTACCACAACTTCACAAACATTTTTTGTTAAACATAGAAAAATGTGTCCTAAAATTTATATGGATCTCAAGGGAATTTTAATTGCCAAAACAATCTTGTAAAAGTAAAATGTTGGCAGTCTCACACTTCCTGATTTCAAAACATATTACAAAGCTACAGTAATAAAAAAAATTGTGTGATACTGTCACAAAGATAGACATGGCACAAGGAAATAGAGAGCTCAGCAATAAACTCTCACATATTTATCAGATGAGGGGGTGCCAAGACCACTCAAAGGGGAAATGACAGTCTTTTCAACAAATGGTACTAGAAAAACTGAATATCCACATGCAAACAATAAAGCTGGATTCTAACCTTACACATTATACAAAAATTAACTCAAGATGGAGTAAAGACCTAAATATGAGACCTAAATGTATAAAACTCTTAGAAGAAAACATGGGAAAAGCTTCATGACATTGATTTGGCAAAAATTTTTTGGTTATGACACCACAAGCACAGCCAACAAAAGCAAATGAGATTACATCAAACTTAAAGTTTCTGTGTATCAAGAGATATAGTCATCAGAGTGAAAGGTAACCTACAGAATGAGAAAAAATATTTGCAAATCATGTATCTGATAAGGGATTAATACCCAGAATGTGTAAAGAACGTTTACAACTCAACAACAAAAACAGCAGAATAAGTAACCCAATTTAAAAATGGGCAAAGGATTTGAATAGACATTTCTCCAAAGAAGACATACAAATGGTCAAATAAACACATGAAAAGATACTCTGATGATCACTAATCATCAAGAAATGAAAGTCAAAGTCATAATGAGCTATCACTGCATAGCTGTTAAATGTCTACAATGAAAAAAAATAAAATAAAAGTATTGGCAAGGATGTAGAGAAGTTGGAAACTTCGTGTACTATTAGTGAGTACATAAAATGATGTAGCCTCTATGTAAACTAGTATAAGTGTTCCTCAAATAAAAATAAAACTGCTGTGTGACCTAGCAATGCCACTTCTGGGTATGTACTCAAAGAAAAGAAAAACAGGGTCTGAAACAGATATCACACCCATGTTCAGAGCAGCTTTATACACAATAGCCAAGTGGTGAAAATAACTCAGGTGTCTACTCTGCTTTTTAAAAAATTATTTATTTTTATTGATAAACATTAGATGTACAATTTTAGGGTACAGGTTATAATTTGATGCATATCATCAAATTGACATAACTGGGATATTCATCATTTGAAATATTTATCTTTTCTTTATGCTATGAACATTTCAATTTTTTTCTAGCTATTTTGAAATGTGCAATTGATTAATGTCAACTATAGTCACTCTACTATATATCAAACACCAGGTTAACAAAATACTAACAAACTGCATTCAACAGAACATCAAAAACTCTTATTCATTATGATCAAGTGGGATTCATACCAGGAATGCAAGGATGGTTCAACGTATGCAAATCATTAAACATGAGATACATCATATTGACTGAATCAAGTACAAAAATTATATGAGCATTTTAATAGATGCTGAAAAAGCATTTGATAAAATTCAAAATCTCTTTATAATAAGGACCCTGAGCAAACTGGGTATAAAAGAAATATATCTCAAAGTGACAAAGGCTGTATACAACAAATCCACAGTTAATTTCATACTGAACAAAAAAAATTGAAAGCCTTTCCTCTAAGACCTGAAACAAGGCAAGGATGATCACTTTCACCACTTTTATTCAACATAATAATAGAAGTCCTGGCCTGATAAAGAAACAAGAATAATTTTTTAAATCTTGGTAACATTGTGGAACCTGGAATGGAACTGATGAACTTTTTTTACATAATTGCATTAAAATCCATTGGTCCATTTTGCAACTACAATGAATTACACTTGTCATCTGAAAAATATTAATTCACTGAGTTATGCATAGCTTCCAAATATTGGCACATTAAAAAAAACCTGCACAGTGAGAAAGGTACATAACATCTTACTATTATTAGAAAAATAATATTTATGTCACAGACCCCCAGGAAATGCTTGGGGATCCTCAAAGATCCAAAAATTTGAAAACTGCTATGTTAGCCAAAACACATCCTTTCACTGATTTCAGATTCAACAGATAAGGAAATGAATCCAACCTCTTTCATGAGGGGAACTCAGAGTTACATGGTGAAAGGCATGGATGTGGGGTGGAGGTTGGGGTGTGAGGCAGAATGGCTACCCAGAGCTCTTCCTAAAGATATGATATTGTAGCAGGAATTGAGTGCATGGTCTGACACATTTTATCATTCATGTCCCAGTTTTGTTTCCTGCAACCTTATACTATTGCTTAACCGTTTCATGTGTGTCTAACTTCTCATTTTACTTGGTAACTAAGCTTCTGAACAGTAGAGATGAACCTCACACATCCTCTCTCCACACTTGGAACTGTTGCTGAACACCCAGGTTCTCTTTGCTTTAACACCTTCCATGTAGTTTTAAGAGTTGCACTGTCTGGACTTGATGATGGGCTTCACATTGAAAAGCCATGTGACAATGGGCAAGTTAACATTTCTAAAACTCACAGATGCCACCACTCTGTAAAATGATGCTACTGTTAGTTTGCTGTAACAGCTCAAGGAAATAATGCTTATAGATATCTGAGCACTGTCCCTGGAATACATTAACCCATGATACATTTTAGTGAATGATTTTTTAAAATCCCAGGACTCTACATTTTCACCAGCACTTGGTGGTGGTGGTGGGGGTGTGGGGGGATAAATGTATTCTTCTGTAAGGCTAGGGCTGGGCCATCTCCCTATTTCTTTCTTTTTTTTGGGTGGGGGTTGGAGTCTCACTCAGTCGCCCAGACTGGAGTGCAGTGGCCGCTCGCGCCACCACAGCCTCGACCTGCTGGGCTCCGGCGATCCTTCCGCCTCAGCCTTCCAAGTAGCTGGAACTACAGGTGCGCGCTACCATGCCCGGCTAATTTTTTGATTTGTTGTAGAGATGAGGTCTCGCGAAGTTGCCCAGGCGGGTCTCGAACCCGCAGGCTCAGGCAATCCACTCACCTCGGCCTCCCAAAGTGCTGGGATTACAGGCTGAGCCACCGAGCCCGGCTCTGTTAAGTGTTTTTAATGAATAATTTAAACTGAAGGGAATAAGTGAAGTTTTAAAATTTATAGCAGGAGATACTTCTTAAAATGAATATTTTTATCAAAGTAATTTATTTTTGTAATTTGAATTATCAAATAATGCTAACATGCTTATTTATATATTTTTAATGGCAGGCTGAAGTCCCCTTCATCCTCTTCCTCTACTCTCTAGAGGCAACTCACCACTTCTTTTTGGGGAGTATTTGTCTCCATATTTATGAACATATGCTTATGCTTGGTTCATCAGCTTTAGAAATTATTTGTAGCTTTTTTTGTTTGTTTTTTGAGTTGGAGTGTCACTCTGTCGCCCAGTCTGGAGTGCAGTGTCATGCTCACGGCCACCCCAGCATCAACCTGCTGGGCTTTGGTGATCCTTCCAAGTAGCCAGAACTGCAGGCATGTGCTACCACGCCCACCTAATTTTTTTTTTTTTTAATTGTAGAGCCGAGGTCTCACCAAGTTGCCTGGGCTGGTCTTGAACCCGTGGGCTCAGGCAATCCACTTGCCTCGGCCTCACAAAGTGCTGGGATTACAGGCTGAGTCACTGAGCCCGGCCCATTTATAACTTGCTTTTGTGCTGGATGGGCATCCTATATCTTACACACATGGGCACACACACAAATATTCAACTTTTCAGTATACACAGTTTTTGTTAAATCTTTTCGGTATGTGGTATGATAATGTTTCCTTGGATTTTCTGGGTTTTTTGAAGTTAAAGTTAGTTGCATCAGTTTTTATTTGCTTTGGTTTTATGTTGTTTTGTTTTTGTCTTTTGACCCTAGCTAAATGTTTTCGTACCCAAAAGCTTGGACACAGCTGTGTATATTGTCAAAGTTGTCAGTTAATTTCTCATTTCTGGTAGTCGAGTTACTGGTAGGTGATCCGTGAGATGTCTCTGAGTGCAAAGGGTAAAAGCAGTGTGATGAAGCCCTTAAAAGCGCTAGTAGAGCAGAGTCTTGAAGGAAAGGTGTTTTCACTAAACGAACTCTGTGTACTAAGGCTAAGAAGCAAGAATAAGTTACCGCATTACCTTTACGGTGTATAGACTAGCAGGTCTCAAAAGGAAGGAATTCTGGTGTCATTCTATAATTTTATCTGGTTTACTTAACTAGGCCTTTAGTCAATATTAAGATAAGTGATAATTGTTAATATAACTGTTATATGATAAGATTTTTAGGCCAGGCCTAAAAACCCAGTGCTTTGGGAGGCTAAAGTAAGAGATTGCTTGAGGCCAGGAGTTTGAGACCAAGCATGTGCAGCATAGCAAGACCCCATATCTAGCAAAACTAAAAAGCAAGATTTTGAAGACTACTTGAATTCATAGACAACTTTTTAAAAGGTACGGTTTCCTGACAAGTACCAATTTATGTTCATATTTCATGGGACTTTCCCCCTGCTACCTGGAAAAAGTATTTAAATGGAACCAGCAGCCTTTAAGTGCGGTGTGGAACAGTAGACCACCATTCAGAAGCTTTGAGTTAACATTCTAGTTTCATTACTTAACCCTTCCCTTTAATTATCTCATTTATAGAATGCAAATTAAAATAAATTTTATCCTGCTTCCTTTCCTGGGTTTTTAAGCAGTACTAGTTCAAAGGTGTGGTGTTTACCTTTAGCTGAGTACAAAAATAAGACTTTAAGACTAATGCCTTAGCATTTGCGGGGGAAACCTTGGGTAGTGGGAATTTCAGAAAGAAGAAATAAATAGAAAGCAAGGGAGGAGAAATGGAAAGCCAAATTTCTGCAGGCAAAAGGGTTCGTAAAGGAGGTAGAGTTAGGTGAAATTTGCCATTGGCCAGCTTTTAATGGGCTTTCATTGAATCTATCTGTGATGACAGGGTAGTAATGTCAAAAAGAGGAGCTTCAAGACTGGCCTGAGTTCAGATCCTAGCTTTCGCTAAGGTTTGACTTGGGGCAAGTTCTTTCTCTCCTCTAAGCCTTGCTTTCCTCTACTATCAAATAAATAGTACTTGCCTCAAAGGACTATTGTGAGAATTAAATGAGATAATGAATAGAACAATCCAAAAGAAAGGAGTGAAGATAAAAGGTGAAAGCGTGATCCTTCCTCTCACGTAGCTCAGATGCTTGTTTTTGTTGTACTACAGGAATGTATAGTTGTTTCTCTAGGAGAAACAGATTCAGAACGTGATTATTGGCAACATGCTTGTAACACACACATGTCCCTTGCAAGGATTCATTTATTCCCCAATGAATATTAAATACAGATTGTGCAGGTTGCTAAGGATACACTTTGAACTATGGGAACTTGCCTTGTGCTCCAGAGGTTCCCAGTTTAGTGGAGGAGATAACATGAAACAGAGGCAAACAAATCAATACATAATGGCAACTGTGTTACAGACGTTGAAAGAAAATACAGGGACTTCAAAAGGGTGAAATATACCGGGCACACAGCACTTTGGGAAGCAGAGGCAAGAGGATTGCCTGAGCCCAGCAGGTCAAGCCTGCGGTGGCTGTGGGCATGCTGCTGTACTCCAGGGTTGGCGACAGAGTGAGACTCTAACTCAAGAAAAAAAGAAAAGGCGAAAGAAGACGCAATCTAAGGAAGACCAAGGGGTTCCAGGAAGGCCTCCTTTGCACAAGTGACATTTAACCATAGCCTCCTTTGCACAAGTGACATTTAACCATAGACCCAAGTAGGAGCTAGGTGAAAGGGAATGTGGATGATGCTAGTGTAATATACTAGGGTGAAGAATACTGTAAAAAGATGGTTTGGAGGGAAAGAATCATGAACTCATCTGGGAAACATTGGTTGCTAACATGCTAAATGAGGCTTGTGAGACATCAAGTAAAAATCATTCATCGAGCATTTGAATGGACTAAAAGAAGGGAAATACAGACTAGAGTTAGCATTTTTTTTCCCACTGTCTCCCTAGATTTTATAGTGATAGGGTTTTGTGAAAAAGGTAGCATATGGAAGATGAACTCACCAGCGTGGATGAGGTACCTGGAAAGAATTATCAGGTGAGAAGAGAGCACTCAGCTTGTAAAGACCAAGTGGAGGAGGATGGCAGAGAAGGAGCAGGCAGAGAGGAAGGAGAAAGATGGGAGAGTGGAGCGGTCCACTTTATTACATACTGCTGAGAGGTTGGGGAAGATGAGGTACAATGTAGGTAGTAGACTTGGCACTTGATATAAGTATAGATTAGTAAGTGGAAAGGTAGGGTAGATGCTGGGTAAGAGGCAGCTGGAATGCTTATGGGAGGTGAGGTGGCAAAACAGTTAATCTGTCAGTAAGCATTTTGATTATGCCACTGTAGCAGTTTATGAAAGAGAAAATAAAAATAATGAAATGCTACCTATTATTTTGCCACTGCCTTTTTCCGGTTAGCCATGCAGTAAAGATTGCTGAAACTGAATCAAAATGAGATTTGGGGATTGCCTGTGTTTCAGGTATTCTTGTTGTCCATTTACAGATGTAACCTTTCTCTTTCTCAATTTTTAGGCCTTTTCTGATGCCATTAAAAAATGGCAGGAGCTATCACCAGAAACCAGTGGAAAAAGGAAGAAGAGAAAAGAAATGAATCAGTATTCTTACATCGATTTCAAATTTGAACAAGGTAATGGCAAACTATGTGTTTTGCTGGCAGTGTGTGAAACTGGTTCCCACACGGTCAGTGAAGGAGGTCATATTACAGGCTGCCTGCCGATGGCCCAACCAAGCCAGTACAAGGAATGACTGATGGGGACTATTTGCATAGTACATCACATTTTTTAGTAAGTGGCTGCAGCTGTCGGCTTCCTTCTTCCTCCTTAGGATAAACTGTGACAGGAAAATATTGTATAATGTTAGAGAATTCATGTGTGGAAAGGGTTTGGGGACCCAGTTAAGCTTGGGGGAAAAACTGATCTTGAAGGTTAATGAGAATTGGCTGGGTTTTTGTTGTTGTTATTGTTGTTGTTGTTGTTTGAGTCAGAGTCTCACTCTGTCGCCCAGGCTGGAGTGCAGTGGCATGCTCACAGCCACCACAGCCTTGACCTACTGGGCTCAGGCGATGCTTCTGCCTCAGCCTTCCAAGAAGCTGGAGCCACAGACGCATGCCACCACGCCTAGCTAATTTTTTATTTTATTTTACTTATTTCTGATTTATTGTAGAGACGAGGTATCAACAAGTTGCCCAGGCTGGTCTCAAACCCGTGAGCTCAGGCAGTCCTCTCACCTCTGCCTCCCGAAATGCTGGGATTACAGGCATGAGCCACCATGCCTGGCTGAATTGGCTGTATTTTTAGTAAAAACTACCCAGGCTAGTGATTGTTGTCTTACTGCAGAGGGTCACTTATGCACCCGAGAGTGGCTAAGAGCCACAGGTTTTTCTAAAACCCTAATTCTTACTGATAATCTTACTTCAGGTCTGCTCCCCCAAAAGATAAACTTGTTGAGTTTTATAACAAATTTCAACTGAGTTGCTTGTGTCCAATAAAAGAGCTTACTACAACTTTTTCTATAGATTATGTCGTAAATAGGAATTTAGGTATATACCTCTAATTCTATATTGATTCTTAAATGGTACTTATTAGGCCATCTTTGAAAGGCCCTGGAAGTATGAATTAAAAATTACACTTGATTTATGTTCACAGTTTAATGTTTTTGACTCACACTTAGGCTTTCTTAACAACTTTTTATAAGCACACAAGCTGAGAACCCCTCATTTTTTTCCCAGGAATCCTATTTTTCTCCTTTTCATCTTGCTTTCCATCTAGGCTATGCATTGCTTGGCTCAAAGAATGAGACAGAGTTCTACCTCCTTTGTCCTTTTTATTGTCTTATCTAATGACCATTGCACAACCTTCTCATGAAGAGTCTGGTTAGAAGTTGGATTTAAAATGAGTGTCGGCCGGGCTCGGTGACTCAGTCTGTAATCCCAGCACTTTGGATTGCCTGAGCCCATGGGTTCAAGACTAGCCTGGGCACAACTTGGTGAGACCTCGTTTCTATAATAAATCAAAAATTAGCTGGGTGTGGTAGCGTGCACCTATAGTTCCAACTACTTGGAAGGCTGAGGCAGAAGGATTGCCTGAGCCGAGCCGGTTGAGGCTGCGGTGGCCGGGAGCATGCCACTGCACTCCAGTCTGGGCGACAGAGTAAGACCCAACTCAAAAAAATAAAAAAATAAAATGAGCATCAATAAAAATACAACATGTTGTCCAGGTACAGTGGCTCATACCTGTAAACCCAGCACTTTGGGAGGCCGAGATGAGATTGCCTGAGAGCAGCCTGGGCAACTTGGCAAGACCTCATCACTACAATAAATCTAAAAATTAGCCAGGTGTGGTAACACACCTATAGTTGCAGCTACTTAGGAGGCTAAAACAGAAGTATCACCTTAGCTCAGTAGGTCAAGGCTGCAGTGGCTGTGAACATGCCACTGCACTCCAGCCTGGGCAACAGAGTAAGACTCCAACTTTAAAAAACTAAACAAAGCAAAAAAACATGTTACCTACTGCTAGCAAGGCTGACCAAGAGAAAGAGAAGATGTAAATTACCAATATTAGGAGTTATTCCTTCTGGTAGGGTTATTACTATAGACCTGCAGACATCCAAAGGGAAATGCTATGGACAACTTTACACATATAAATTTGACAACTTAGATGAAATGGACCAACTACTTGTAAAACACAAATAATCAAAACTTATCCATATAAGGTAGATAGCCCTATAGCTGTTATGGTATTGAATCAGTAACTTTAAATCTCCCAAAAGAATTTTCAGCTCTAGGCCGGGCTTGGTGGCTCAGCCTGTAATCCCGCGCCTTTGGGAGGCTGAGATGAGTGGATTGCCTGAGCCCGTGGGTTCGAGACCCGCCTGGGCAAGCAAGACCTCATCTCTACAATAAATCAAAAAATTAGCCGGGCATGGTAGCGCGTGCCTGTAGTTCCAGCTACTTGGAAGGCTGAGGCGGAAGGATCGCCGGAGCCCAGCAGGTCGAGGCTG
>CAUYQG010114653.1:0-26642 GCA_963574415.1 Tarsius wallacei | reverse complement strand
ACCGCAGCCTCGACCTGCTGGGCTCCAGCGATCCTTCCGCCTCGGCCTTCCGAGTAGCCGGAACTACAGGCGCACACTACCACAACCGGCTGATTTTTTGATTTATTGTGGAGATGAGGTTTCGCCTGCCCAGGCGGGTCTGGAACCAGCGGGCTCAGGCAATCCACTCACCTCAGCCTCCCAAGGCGCGGGATTACAGGCTGAGCCACCGAGCCCGGCTGAAAATTAATTTTCTTATAAATTTTCAAATTTTCCGAATTTTGTTCAATTAATATTAATTATTTATATTTTTATATTTATTGTATGTACTATATTGTAATTCTTCCATGAGCTATAATTTATTCATGTATTCATTGTTTGGCATTTTTCCATTTTATAACTACTAAAAACATTCTTATAACCATCAAACACTTGACAGGGGAGAGGCAAGACGGCAATGAAACAGGCCAGAGTGTGAGTCTCAGCAAAAGCCAGTGTCTATAAAGACTCTCTGCATGCCTGGGTGTGTGCCCGTGGGTGAGTGAAAGTCTGTCTGAAGGGAAACTCGGGTTCATGCACCTGGCTCTCCTCCTGAGGTGACTGAAACTCACCACCACCCTGAGACTGGAGCCCCCAGCACAGGATTATCTGCTATTTGGGGGACTCACTTGAGAGGGGGCAGCAGAGAACAGCTGCTCCTTACCACCCGGCACCTGGCCCATGCCATCACCTGTGGCAGCAGGCCAGACACTAGCAGCAGAAACCATGGAGAAGGCAGGGCATGGAAATCTGGAACAGATCCCTGCAATAGGTGAGGAGACACCAATCAGTGCCATTTTCCCCATCCCGGGACCTGGCAGAGACCTGCATTGCCCCACTCAGCTCTATTCAGCCTTCCTTCTTGGAACCTAGAGGCTAGATCCGCGCACACCTCTGAGATCAACCATGGGACACAGAGAGACAAACGCCCCTCCCCCACAATGGAACAGGCACAGACGTGTCTGATCTGAGTTGGAGACTTGACAGCGGTGGCAGCAGCAGACAGGTCGGATCAGTCCAGATCTGATCCATCCTCTTCCCACACTAGTCCATGAGGCATCTGTCCCATGGTGAGAGCAGCCTGCACTGAGAGCAGAGGGGATGAGTTGGAGACAGGGGCTGCTCCTGGAAGCAGCCGCAGCAGCCAAAGCAGGGGTAGTGCTTGGGAAAGGAACCTGGAGTTACAGAAATAGCCACAGAGCAGTTTTGGTTTTTGTTTTCGCTTTTTTCTTCCCTCTTTCTTTCTGTTTCTGTTTACATGTTCATGCTTGCTTTGTTTCTGTTATTTTATTTTATCTTTTTTTTATATTTTCTTTTTGTGTATGGGTATTTTTGAGGGCAAGTACATCAACAAGGGAGTTTTGCTTATTTGTTTGTATGGTTGTCTGTATTTTTGTCTTTATTCTTGTTTTTTTCTGTCTTTGTTTGTTTCTCTGTTTAATCGTTAGTTGGTGCCCCTGTCTGTTTTCCTTCTTCCTCTTCTCTCTACTCACCTTCCTTCTTTCATCTTCCTTTTTCCATTACTTTGCTTTTTCTTATATCATTTTACTTTCAGGGCAAACATACACCCCTACTGCATGGAAAGATTGTAAGGCAACGGGAAATGGGTTCCAGGGGGTCCACACACCTGTCAGCAGATAGTGGGATCTGCAAATAGCTTCTGAGTCACAGCTCCTCCCTTAATTAAAATTGAAAACTGCAACTGGCGGTGGCTCAGCCTGTAATCTCAGCGCTTTGGGAGGCTGAGGTAAGTGGACTGCCTGAGCCCGCGGGCTCGAGACCCGACTGGGCAACTTGGCGAGACCTCATCTCTACAATAAATCAAGAATCAGCCGGGCGTGGTAGTGCACGCCTATAGTTCCAGCTACTTGGAAGACTGAGGTGGAAGAATTGCCAGAGCCCAGCAGGTCGAGGCTGCAGTGGCCAGGAGCGGCCACTGCCCTCCAGTCTGGGTGACAGAGTGAGACTCCAACTCAAAAAAAAAAAATTTCAAAACTGCAAAAATCATAGCACCTCACCCCCAGTCCAACTTCAAAATTGAACAAAGTTAGAGGATCTACATAAGGAAGAACAGGAGATTGAACAAACAGAAGTAAAAGCTACCCCCCATCACTGAACAGCAGAATTAAATAAAAGGTTAAAAAATGGGGAGAGGAAACCTTCATAAATTAAGAAAAAGCAAAGGAAGAATATAGGTCTCATACAGCCCACTGGGTGGACAACAAATGAGAATACAGAAAAATAAACAAACAGCAGCAACAAAAACAAAGTCTATAAGAGCCACATGACAGGGATAAACTCTCACAGTTCAATAATTAGCCTGGTTGTGAATGGACTAAATGTACCACTGAAAAGACAGAGAATGGCAAATTGAATAAAATATCATGATCCAACAACATGTTGTCTCCAGGAAACTCATCTCACCAGAAAGGACACTCACAGACTAAAAGTTAGAGGATAGGAACAATATTTCCGGTGAACAAAACACAAAAGAAAGAAGAATTTTCAATTTTAATATCAAACAATCTATACTTCAAACTATCAAAAATTTTAAAAAAGATACAGAAGATCACTACATAATGATAAAAGATTCGATCCAGCAATAAGAAAAAGTCATCCTAAACATATATGCACCCATCATAGGAGCACCAACTTTCAAAAAGCAGCTTTTAGGGAAACTAAAAAAAGATATGACTCTAGCACTATCATAGCTAGGGACTTTAATAACACTAGACAGATCATCAAGACAGAAAATCAACAAGAAAATCTGGAACCTCAATGTGATGCTTGACCAAATGAACTTAATTAGTACCTACACAACACTCCACCCGATGACGTGGAGTATGCATTCTACTCATTACCACATGGAACATACTTGAATATCAAACACATCCTTGGTCATAAATCAAGCATAAGCAAATTTCATAAGATTGAAATACCGCCATGCCCCTTCTTAGACCACAGTGGAATAAAAATAAATATCAACATCAACAAAGTTCCCTCAAAACCCACAAAGACATGTACACTAAACAGCACGATACCGAAAACTTCTGGGTCAACACACAAATTCAAAAGTTCCTAGAAAAAAATGAAAATGGAGAAACATCTTACAAAAATCTCTGTGATGCCATGAAAACAGTACTAAGAGAAATTTATATCTCTATGAACACACATGAAGAAAATGGAAAGACCACAAATTAACAGCCTAACAAATCACCTAAAGAACTGGAAAAGCAGCACCACCAAAACCCTAACTTCAGCAGAAGAATCCAGATAACCAAAATAAAAGACCAAATACAGACATAGAAGAAAAAATATAATACAAAAAGTTAACAAAACAAAAAGCTGGTTCTTTGAAAGAATAAACAAGATTGGAGTAACTCTAGCTAGACTGAACAAGAAAAAGGAAGAAAAAGCCCAATTAAACACAATCAGAAATGCAAAAGATCAAGTAACAACTGATCCTGAAGAAATTTAAAAGATTACCAGAGATTACTATGTACATTTGTGTGGAAACAAGCTTGAAAATCTAAAGGAAATGGAGGACTTTCTGACACCACACAACCTCTCCAGGTTGAAACAAGAAGAAATTGAGTCCATTAATAGACCAATAATAATCCAGGAAATTGACTATGTCATAAGAAAACTACCTACAAAAACAACAACAACAACAAAAAAAAAAAAAAAACAAGGACTGGACCAAATATCTTTCCAGGAGAATCAGGAGAATTCTACAAAACATACACAGAGGAGATGATACCAATACTACTGAAAGTATTCCAGGAAATTATGAAAGACGGAACTTTCCCCAAATCATTTTACGAAGCTAACATCACATTGATACCCAAACTGGGTAAAGAGCCAACAAAGAAAGAGAACTACAGGTCAATATCCTTGATGAACATACATTCTCAACAAGATTCTAGCAAAACAGATCCAACAACACATCTCAAAAATCATCCACCATGACCAAGTAGGCTTCATCCTTGGGATGCATGGCATGTTCAATATCTACAGGACTAGAAACGTAAGTAAATACATCAACAGATGTAAAAGCAAAAAACACATGATTATATCATTAGATGCTGAAAAAGATTTTTATAAAATACAGCACCCCTTCTTGATAAAAACCCTCAAACATATAGGCATAGATGGAACATACCTCAAAATAGTAAGAGCCATTTATGAGAAACTCACAGCCAACACACTGCTAAACACACAGAAATTGGAACCATTTCCCTTGAAAACCAGAACAAGACAAGAATATCCACTCTTACCCCTCCTGTTCAGCATAGTATTATAAGTCCTAGCTAGAGCAATCAGACAAGAGAAGGAAATCAGGAATATCCAAAAGGGAAAAGAGGACATTATCTCTTTTTGTAGATGACATGATTCTATATCTCAAAAACCCACGGGAATCTGTAAAAAACCTTCTGGCACTGATAAAGGACTTTGGTACTCTCAGGACATAAAATAAGTGTGTAAAAGACAAGCACATTCCTACACACCAACAATAAACAGAAATCCAAATAAAAAGTACAATCCCATCCACAATAGCCACAAAAAATTGAAATACATTGGCATCTTCAGATGTAATAGACCTTTACAACAAAAATTACAAAACGTTGCTCAAAGAAATCAAAGACACAAATAAATGGAAAAATATTCCATGCTTATGGATTGGAAGAGTCATCGTTGTTAAGATGTTCATCCTACCCAAGGTAATCTACAGATTTAACACAATACCCATTAAATTACCAGCAGTAGTTTTCTCAGACCTGAAAACCACAATACAGGAATTTACATGGAAGCATAACCTACCACGAATACCCAAAACAATCCTCAACAACAACAACAAAACAAAGCGGGAGGTATCACACCCCCAGACTTTAAATTTTATTATACTACTGCAATAATCAAAACAGCCTGATATTGGTACAAAACAGGCATATAGACCAATGGAAAATGATAGAGATTCTGGAATCAAAACCTCAATTTCTCAACCAACTCATCTTCGAAAAAGCCTCTACCATCACACACTGGGGAGAGGAGAACCTATTCAGTAAATGGTGCTGAGAAAACTGACTGACCACTAGCCGAAGATTAAAAAAAGACCCCTGCCTATCACCATATACAAGAAACAGCACTAAATGGAGCAAACACCTTAATATAAAACCTCAAACTATAAGAACCTTAGAAAATCCAGGAGACACCCTTATGGAAATTGAAATAGGAAACCAATTCCTGATCAAAACCTCAAGTGCCCCTGCCATAAGAGATAATATAGACAAGTGGGACCTCATCAAACTGACAATCTTTTGCAAAGCCAAATAACTATCAAGAGAGCAGGGAGACAGCCCACAGACAGGGCTTGGTTGACAAAGACCCAACATCTAAGGTCTATAAGAAACTCAAACGTGCTGGAAAAAAAAAAAAGCACCATTACAAAGTGGGCAAAAGATATGAATAGACACTTCTCAGAAGAAGACATATAAGCCACCAACAGATACATGAAAAAATGTTCAGCCTCACTAATATTAAAATAAATGCAAATTGAAGCCACACTGAGATAACACCTAACACTGGTCAGGATGGCCATCATCAATAACTCAAAAAACAACAGATGCTGGAGAGGATGTGGTGAAAAGGGAACACTTCTACACTGTTGGTGGGAGTGTAAACTAGTACAACCTCTGTGGAAAACAATTTGGCGATTTCTAAAAGATCTAAAAATCGATCTTCCAGATGACTCTGCAACCTTTCTTCTGGGAATATACCCAGAAGAACTCAAATCACTCTATCAAAAAGATACCTGCACACACATGTTTACTGCAGCATTATTCACAATAGCAAAAACATGGAACCAAATGTGCTGCCCATCAAAAGAGAACTGGATAAAAAAATATGGTACATATGCATGATGGAATATTATGCAGCCATAAAGAAGGACAAAATTATGAATTTTGCAGCAACTTGGATGGACTTAGACACCATAATACTGAGCAGACCTTGAACAATTATCATAATACTAGAAGAAAGGAATTTGCAGTACTGGTAAATTGCCAGACCAGAGGACCAGGGGGGGCGTGTGTATTGGCAGTAGTGGGAAACTTCTGGGGGCTGGCACACCTCATCAACATGGGTACCTGCGTAATGAACATTTGTATGTCTAACCCTGAATTGTACCCCACATATTTAAAATTAAAAATTAAAAAAAAGACACTTGACATCCTTTGTAAAGGCTTTCTTATTTATGAGGAAGTATCTTATAGGCGATACGCTAGAACTAAATTTCTAAGTCATAAGATATACACACTTTTGTTTTCAATGTATTTTGAAAATTAAAAAAATAAACAAGACAGTAGAATAATGTGACAAGCACATGTGTACTTACTAACTTTGATCTATCTGTACTTACCCCTACTCTTTCAGATATTTTAAAATAAAGTTAGATCGCCACAGATACACTCAAATCTATATTTTTCCATTGTGAAGTCATATTTGCCCTTCCTCTTTCCAGAAGCAACAACCACTGTAAGACATGTTTTGCTCTTCATTGATCTATTTTGCTTCTAATGCATATTTAATAATCATAAACAATGTAAAATATAGTGTTTTATTTTAAAATATATTTATAGAATTTTATCTTAGCATTTATCTAAAGTCCTGTATATTGCATAAGTAATCCTGCACTAGCCCCACTGCAGGTAATAAAAAAACAATTTAGAAACTTCCTTAATATACATTGATATGGGAAACGAAGACCAAACTGTGCTGTATGTATACAATGATCAATTCAACATTGATTAATGATAAATATATATATATGCATCAACATATAGAAATTCAGAAAATATAATATTGACAGTGTTCTTTTTGTGATGAAAGGAAAAAAAACCTTAATGCATAAGTAAAATCCAGAATTGAACATGACTCCCTTTCATGTTTTAAATTAGGAGGAAGAGTGTGAGGCTTTACCAAATCACTGTTGGTTATATCGGCCTTGGTCTTTAACTTTTATTAGAGACTGAAAAAACTCTGTTTTTTTTTTTCTTCTTGTAAATCATTATTTCACCATTGCTCACAATTTTCTCCTTTAACTTTTTCTCAGATCAGACCAATACATACAACATTCTTCCCAGGCTTGTTTCCTTAGCATTTCCATTTTATCTGTTATGTCAAAATGCAGGGTCCTCCTTCAGAAGCAGGTTTTTACTTGCATTCCACGAAGAATGGTACCACAGAATCCCATTTTCCAGCTTCAGGTCTTATATCACTGGCATGCAAAATATTTCCAAACTTGACCCTCACAGACTAAATGTGTGAAATGGTGAAAACACAGTCTTATTGATATCAATATGATCTTAACTCAGTGATCACACAGACATTTCATATTTATTTTTGCTGATCTAAAGATATTAGCTTGAAGTTTTAAAATATATAGTTTAATGATGTTGTTCTTTATTGCTCAGTTTACCTTGTATAATTTCCATGTGTGCCTTCAGGAAGAAACTTGTATTTCGTTAGCTATCGCCAGAGTCATCCTGCATTGAATATACTTACTCGGAGCTGCAAGTAGACTAAGTGGTTATGCTTCATGGGTCTCAGGACGCAGACTGGTGCAGTAGTTTTGAACTAGGCTATGTTTTCATAAGTCACAGAAGTACAAGTAGATAATTTCAATCACTTCTCCTGTGGTGCTTTAACATGCTATCGAACTGACCATGTCACAAGGCTAAGGCCAAAGTAAAGAATACTGAGAAGTACATTTTTCTTACCATGAGGGCATGGGAACAAAATGAATGTATCATTCTATAACAGAGAGTGAAAATTGAGCCAAATAAGTCAATATACTGCGGAGCTCAACTTCCTGCTTGAATTGTAGTGCTAAAAGAAAATATTGGCTCCCCTGAGCTTTATGGATTTGCAGGCTATCTATCGTCAGAAAAGGGAAACATGTAAAACAACATGTTTCCTTGGTTAAGACAAAAAGCTTTTCTTAATTGCTGAAAAACTAAGTGTACATCCAGAAGCCATGTACAATAGTCTTTTCATCTCAGAAACTTAGAAATCTATAAATCTTTTTAAAAAAATAATGGAGCTCTATTTTATTCCTAGTTGTTTGGTTCTATATACTGTTTTAAATTACAAGCTCTTTCAACTCCTCTTAGAAGGAGGCAGGGATTTTGAAACAAATAAATTATGATGAGTGGGTGAAAGAAATTATTGAACACTTTAACAAGTAGTAAAGCGGCAAACCAAATATATATCAGCTTCAAAAACTTCCTATAGGCAAATATTATGATGACTGTGTGGTGGATATATGTCTTCATAGAGAACTAGAATAATATCTATGCTTTATCTTAGTGTAATGAAATATTTCCTCTCATCCTTCCAGAATGATCATCAAAAGTTTCTTATAGAAAGAAAATAAATATTGCTTGATTCATTCTTCCCAGAGAGTGATTTTGTCTCATCCCAAGGTGTCCTGGAATAAGAGGGTAGTTTAAACATACTAATGTTACCAGCAAATGATTATTGTTACACTAACCCTAACAAATAGAAGTAATGCTGAACTTAAAACATACTTAACATTTTAATTTTTTTAAAAGGCTAGTATAAATTCTAGTGACTTTCCAAAATTAAATAATAATGATTTCTTCCCTTCACCCTCAAAATCAGGTTCATCAGTGTAGAAATAAAAAAAAAATACTATGCTGAAATTCAGATGTATGGATTAATCTTTTTATTGAAGTCTCTTGATGAATTATTCCAAGTACTAGGATTTTTAATGTATTTATTTATTTAACAAACATTTATTGAGAGTATACATGCCAAATACAGTTCTGGGAGTTGACATAAAGAATTACATAAGACATATAAATTCTTATTCTCATCTTATTGTAAAATACAAATATGTATTTGTAGATAATATTATCAGGTAGTTAATAGTATTGTGAAAAAAAATAAAATATTTTATTACACTATGCTAAAAATAAAACAGTAAAACAACTGGAATTGACTGAGCTGCTAATTAAGGACCATGAAGAGATGATATTTAAACAGGGAAATCAGAATCTAAAGAAATAGCATACCATTCCAGGTAAAGGTAATGGCTAGCACAGTGCCACCAGGGACCCTAAACTGTCATGTTTAGAGAAAAGGATATCCCCCAGTGACTGGAAAGTAGATAGCAAGGCACAGGGGGCCAGTTATGGGGTCTCAGAAACCAAAGAAGGAATATAGATTTGGCACATATACAATGAGGACACACTGAAGGAATCTGAGGCGGAGTGCAACTTGACTGTATATGTATTTTTTGAAACACTCTGGCTGATGTGTGGAAAGTAGACCTCAGGAAAGATGAAATGTGGAAGTCAAGACCTTGATTAGTCAGTCAAGAAAGAGATGATGAGTCTTAGGTTTGTGACAGACGTGGTTAGATTAAAAAATTTAAATAATCCAGACTAGAATTTGAAAATGGCAAACAAATAATAAAAGGCTTGTTATCATACAGGTAGAAAAAAGGAAGATGATCCTTATTGTGTTTGTCACATTGAAGCAGAACATTCTTATCCCCAAAAATGTTTTAAAAGTAAGTATTAAAGCAAAATACCATATATAGTTTATGCTATATAATGCATATGAGCATTAAGAGAAAAAACTTAATTTAAAAATAGTATAAACTTGGACTAAAGAAAAAGATTCTTTTCCTATTTCCTTTTCCTTTTCCTTCAATTTACTCTTAATGCTAGAAAACATTATTTTTTAGGCTAAGAAAATGCATTAAATATTGTATCAAGCTAAATGAACTTTTAATTTATATAATCCATTTGAGATAGTACTAATCATATCTAATCTAGCGTAATAACTCCAGTTTTTCTGGGAGTTATTCCTACCTCTTTCATTTTTCCAGAGTTCAAAATGTACTCTGATGAATCAAATCATTGTTAATCAAGCCTTAGTTTAATAATAGCAGTGTCATCATTAAGAGTTGGTGGATTACAATTAATCCTTCCCAAGAAAATAAGGAAATAATTAATTACAGTGAATTCTTCCCAAGGAAAAATATTGATTTTCTAGTCAATTCTATTACTGTTGTTTGTAACTTTAAGCCAATGGGTTTTCTTGCATACAACCATATAAAATAAAGGCCAAGATCTTGCTGTTAGAATTCAGTGGTCAGCTGTTCCAGGTTTGAATACCTTCGTTCTGAATACATTTCTCTTCCTATTTTTACTCTGTTTTGGAGGAAGATTGGCTTTTTCAGGCCTATTGTGTTCTCACCATGTTCCTGTGTTAGCTTGCATTCAGCTGGATTTGGTCAATATGAGGTACCAGTGGAAGGTTGGAATTATGGAGAATTGGAGAAACCTGGCATTTCTTCCTTTCCCTTGAGCATTTCCAAGAATATTGGCAACACATTCACAGTCCTAACTCCTGCCAGAACAGCATCCAGGGCTCCGGCTCTTGCCAGGTGAGCCAAAACCCTGAACTCCACCAACATGACTTTTTCTTTTTGTTTTTCCAGTCTGGTGCTGTTGATTTCTAGTTTTCCAACTGTCTCTCAGGCTTTTATGTTTTTGTTTTTGTTTCCTTTTCTATTATAAATACACATAATTCTTGCTGTTTGCCTGGTTGGACCTTGACCATATCTTAGTTTGGATTCTAATTTTCTCTATCTTTCTCTCTCTCTCTTTCTCTCTCTCCACTGATCTATCTAATCCAATTACCTCCTCTAATGACAAAGATGCTATATGTTCAGAATAAATAACTGTTGCCACTGTCTTCATTAGAGATTATATAATGGATATAAATATTTATTTGGTAACAGTGAAAAATCGGACTGTACTCAATCCACATTCTTCCTCTGATTGTATTGTCATTTTACTAGGGAGAATAGAAATGTTTTATGTAGTTTGTTTACATGTTTGCCTAGATAATCTTGGCAAATATATAATCTAAATAATGTAAAGCTTATCAGATCATAAACAATAGAATTTCCATCTTCCTGAACATGATGACCACCCATGGTAGAAACTCAATTTAAGTAAGATGGGTGTGTTTTTGCAAATGTTATCTATGGTACCTCAACCTTTCAGCTCATTCATTCATTTGCCTCAGATTTCTTCAGCTCATAGTATATGTTGAAGATGTAATGGTGATTAAAAACTAATGATCTTCTTTTCCTGAGACCTACTGTATAGTTCAGAGGATCAATCAATAAAGTTGATTGATAAATGTACATTGCCTGGTACATGCAATAAATGCACACTGACAACTTATGAAAGTACTGGGAAGGAAAGTGAATGATTACATGAAAATATAATGTGGAGAATCAACTTTTGAAGGATTCAATTGAACAATATCCCCTTTCCTGAGGTTCTAACACTGAGCTGTGACTAAAGACTGAACAGAAACTAAATGTATGAAGAAGTCAAGAGAACATTCCAGTCACAACAAACAGCCATGTCTGTAGTTAAGCAGAAAATGGTCAACAAATGACTGGAGGGGCTCTGAAAGAGAGAGTCAGACAGACCAGGGACTGTGGTGGCCAGACCTTTCTTCTAATTATAGGAATTATAGGTCACATTAATTCCCTACAGCTATATAACATACTACCGCCTATTTAGCAGCTTTTAAAAATGACCATTTGTTAGCTCAGTTTTGTAGATCAAAAGTCTGGTGGGCTTAACTCTGCTTAGAGGGAAAATCTGAGTGTCAGGTTATCTGCATCCCTTACTGGAGACCCTGGAATAAAATCTACTTTCAGGATAACTCAGGTTAATGGCAGTATTCAGTTTCTTACAGCTGAAAGATGGAGATTTTCTTGTCTGTTAGCTCAATGTTGGTCTTTGTTCCTAGAGTTCATCAGTATTCTTCTAATTTTTTCTACATACCACCTTCCAGAAACCATGGATAAAGGCCTTATCACACCTTGAACCTCCCTGACTTTGGGGCAGGGGGACCTGCATCTTTCTGAGACTTCTGCTGTATTTTCCATTCCTAAAGGGCTCATGTGATTACATTGGGCCCACCTGTATAAACCATTGTTCTCTTCTTAGAATCAGCTGATAAATAATATTAACTACATATGCAAAGTTCCATTACACCTCATCAATGTTCCACTGAGAACCAGAAGATGAAAATTTGGAGGGAGGGGAGATGTTTAAAACTCTTCCTAGCACAGTCATATTAAGACATATTTACTTATTTCTAAGATGATTGTTATGCCACTGAAGGATTTTAAACACAATGGTGGCTATGTAAACCTGGGTAGTGTGTAAATAAAATATTTTCTGTTACTACTGAAAGAATGAGGTAAAAAAGTATTTCCATCAAGAACTGTGAAAGAGAAATGATGCATGTGAGCAATCAAGACGTTTATGAGAAATTTAGTGAATCCAGCCATGGGCTTACATCTATATAGATTGCCTTCGAAAGGAAACAAGCGGTCTTACTCCTGGGAAATTAGCTACTAATAGAGAAAGCTGAATAAGCAAGAAAAATAAAACAGCAAGTAGGTTGAAGCAATGTATATTGTCCAAATTGACAGTATATTTTAGTATGTCATGAAAGAGAATATTATAGTCTTATCCTTGAGGGAAATGTTTACTTTTTGTCGCCGATTATTGTTTCTAGTATTTCAAAATATATTCTTTATCATATTATGTATTTCTATTGCTAGTAAACGAAGAGTATCTTAATTAGTTATTAATTTTTTGTTAATAGATTTTATTTGTATAGCAGTTTTAGTTGTATAGACATACTAGGATTAATATTACAGGAGTTCCCATATGCCTTATACCCATTTTCTCATATTTATTCCTTACATTAGTGTTGTAATACTAGTTTGTTTCAATTTATAAGTCTACATTAATACATTAGTAATTAATGTTAACCATATATTCAGATTTGTCTATTTTTATCTAATTTCCTTTTCTGGTCTAGGATTTCATCCAGTATATCACAGCACATTTAGTTGTCATGTCTCCTTAGGCTCCTCGTAGCTGTAAAAATTTCTCATGTTAGTTTCATTTTTAATAGCATTATGAGATTTGAGGAATACTGACATTACAGGATGCCCCTCCACTGAAATTTTTCTGAAAATTTTTTCCATGATTAATCTGATGCTACTGGTGTTGAAAAGGAAAATCACTAAAGAAACATGTAATTTTACTTTTTATCTTTTTACTTTATTTTTACTTTGTAGAAATAAGGTCTCACGATATTGTCCAGGCTGATCTGGAACTCCTGGTCTCAAATTATCCTCCTGCTTTGGCCTCCCAAAGTGCTGGGATTATACGCATTAGCCATTGTGCCCTGCCAGAAGCATGCAATTTTCACCACATCATATCAAGGGTACTTAATATCAACATGATGCATGACTATTGATGTTGACCTTGATTCCCGTGGGTAAAGCAAAGTTTGTCAAATTTCTTAATGATAAACTCACTCTTTCCTTGACCACCTTCTCATACTGTACTCTTTAGATAAAGTCACTATGCTTAGCCCACATTCAATGAGTAGGAAATTATGCTTCTCCTTTTTAAAGACAGAGTATCTACATAACTTATTTGCAATTATTCTGAGTGGGAGATTTGTCTCTTCTTATCTGAGTACTAATTTCTTCAAACATTTGTTTATATGAGAAATAACTCGTGTGTGTGCGCGTGTGTGTGTGTGAGTGTGTGTGTGTGTGCATATATCTTATACTTGGGGTTATGATCTAATACTAATTTATATAACTTTTGCTTACATTATTTCGATTTGGGCTATTGTTAGCTTTTCCATTGGCTTTTGTGCTCATTTGACAGACCTCAGTTAATATTTTTGTTTATAATTTGAGTATTTCATTGCTTTATGGCACTATGAGATTCTCCACACATACTTTATTTTTTTCCTGCATATGCCTAAAATCATCTATTTGTCCACGGTATTTTTTGTTGAAAAATGGTTACCATAAATAAAGATATGTGGAAGGCTGAGGTGGAAGGATCGCCGGAGCCCAGCAGGTCGAGGCTGCGGTGGCCGCACTGCACTCCAGTCTGGGCGATGGAGTGAGACTCCAACTCAAAAAAAAAATAAAGTAAATAAAATAAAAAAATAAAGATATGAATGCTAGCTTTAATCGCTGTAACTGAGATGGCATTTTTAGGCCCTCTTATCTGAATGAATAAATAAGTATATGTGTTATACTAACCCACATGTATAGATATATCTATAAATATTTCCATACATAGCCATCTGCATCTATATTTATCTCAATAATCCATGATCACATGGATCACTCTAGCCCTTTTTCTTGCAGATCTGTAAATTTAATCTCACACAATGAGAAACTTCACTTTCACCACTGAACATCTACTTATTAAATGGTTCAATTTCAGTATATATGTATAGCTATGACAAAATCTTTAACCTGTACCCACATTGAAAACAATGTTGTTGAATAGACTAGAGTAATTATACATAGTTCCTTCTGACTTGAGTTTTACAGACTTGATTCATTTCCAAAGTTGCTTATGCCAGTTCATTTAGCTACATCATATATCTTTTATGCAGTTAGAGTCTCTTGTCATAGTCTGCATTCCTTCTGTGGATTACTTAACCTTCTAAGTATGTTTTTTTAATCCCCACATATTAAGGTTCACTCTCTGTGCTGAAAAGTTCTTCAGGTTTTGGAAGATGCATAGCCATGTGCCCTCCTTCACGGTAGCATACACAATGGTTTCACCACCTTAAAATTCCCCTGTGCTTCACTTATTCACCACTCCCCTTTGTTCACTAAACACCTGTCAACAACTTATCATTTTTCTGCTTTATAGTTTGCCTTCCTAAAATGCCATATAACTATAATCAAATACTGTCGGCTTTTCAGACTAGCTTTTTTCACTTAGCAATATGTGCTAAAGGCTCTTCAATGTATTTTTTGTGGCTTGATAACTCATGTAATTTCATAACTTAATAATATTATATTCTATACTCAGTGGGATGAGGGTATCATTGTTTGTTTATCCATCCACAAAAAAGAACAACTTAGTTACTTCCTTTTTGGCAAGTATAAGTAAAACTGCAGCAAGTATTCCTGAGCAGGTCTTTTTGTTGACATAAGTTTTCAATTCAGTTGGTTAAATACCAAAGAGCATGATTACTGGATTGCATGACAAGACATTGGCTTTGTAAACAATTGCCAAAAAGTCTTTTGTACCATTTTGCTTTTCTATCAAAAGTTAATAAGAGATCCTGCTATTTCACATCTTTGGAGGCATTTAATATTGTCATTTTAAAAATTATTTAGGCAATATAATAAATGTGTAGCAATATGTCTTTTTCATTTGAAATTTCTTAATGACAAATAACATTGTGAATCTTTTACATGCTTATTTTCTATATATCACCTTTGGTCAAATATCTATTTTTTAGTTTGTTCATTTTCTAATTAAGTTGTTCATTTTTCTATTGTTGAGTTTTAATAGTTATTTTTATATTCTAAAGAAAAGTACTTTATCTGATATATGTTTTGCAAATATTTTCTCCCAGACAGTGGCTTATCGTTTTGTTTTCTTAACAGTATCATTTGCAGAGTAGAAGTTTTTGATTTTAATAAAGTATAAAATATAAATTTTTTTTCTATTATGAATCACATATTAAATGGTACTGCATCTAAAAATTCATGCTCAAACCCAGGGTCACTTTTTTCTTTGTTATCTTATGAGTTTTATAGTTTTGCATTTTATATTAAGTCTAAATTAGTTTTGAGTTAATTTTTTTTGAAAGATGAAAACTGTGTTTACTGTTATTTTTAAAAAATATGTGAAGATCCAATTGTTTCAGTGCCATTTGTTGGAATGTCTATTATTTCTCCACTGAGTTGTATTTACTCAAAAAAAAAAAAAAACTAGTTTGCTATGTTTGTGTGGATGTATTTCTGGGCTCTCCATTTTGTTCCACTGATGTGTCTATTCTTTTACCTAATATCGCACTGTCTAGATCACTGTGGCTTTAAAGTAAGTATTGAAGTTGGTCAATGTCAGTCCTTTGTTCTTCTTTAGTATTGCATTGATTATTGTTTTTTTTCTTTCCATATAAACTTCATATTAAATTTGTCAATATATACAAAATAGCTTTCTGGAATTTTGATTGGGACTGTGCTTAATCTATAGAAAAATTTGGGAAGAGCTGACATCTTAACAATACTGAATCTTCTAATTCATGAATATAGCATATCTCTTAAGTTATTTAGGTCATTTTTATTTCTTTCGTTCAAGTTTTGTAGTTGTCTGAATATAGATTCTGCATATATTTTGTTACTTTTTTTATAAAATATTTCCTGTTTATTCTAATATAAATGGTATTGTAATGTAATCTTAAATTTTAATTGTCCATTGTTTTGTAAAAGAAAGTATTTGAATTGTTTAACCTTGTATCCTGTGACCTGACTGTAATTCAGTGATTAGTCACATGTATTTTTGGTCATTATCTTTGAATTTTCTATATAGACAAGCATGTCATCTCTGAACAGAGTCTGTTTTATTTCTTTTTTTTCTCTATACATATATGTTTTATTTCCCTTGGTACATCTCGTTACAATTATAATAGTGGATTTGTCTATTTATTTTTGTAATTCTACCAATTTTTATCATATATTTGCACTTGATTTTTAGATGGATCCTCATCAAGAATTGTTATGTCTTCTTTAAAAAATTGACTCCTGTATATATGTAGTGTGGGTTTCTTATAAACAACTTTTAATTAATTAATTAAATCCACACTGACAGGCTCTGAATTTCAATTGGTCTACTGAGAGCATGCATATGTCATGTGAAATGACAATCAGACAATCATGTTTTTAGGGACAGGAGAAAGGAAATGTAAATACTCTGTTATAAGATATTTACATCCACCAGGCTTGGTGGCTCAGCCTGTAATCCTGCGCTTTGGGAGACTGAGGTGAGTGGGGAAAAAAAAAAAGATATTTACATTAACTGTGAAGTGTCATAGTGTTATTTGAAAGTAGGTTTTGTTTTGAAAGTAGATTTTGATTAGTTGTAAATGTGTATTGCAAATTCTACAACCATTGAGATTTTTAAAAACTATAAATTGATATGCTAAGAGATGAGAGAATATGAAATCACATAAAATGCTTAGCTAACATCAGAGAAGGCAAAAAAGGAAAAAAAAAAATTTTTTTTTTTTGAGTTGGAGTCTCACTCTGTCGCCCAGACTGGAGTGCAGTGGCCGCTCCCGGCCACCGCAGCCTCGACCCGCTGGGCTCCGGCAATCTTTCCGCCTCAGCCTTCTGAGTAGCCGGAATTACAGGCGCGCGCTACCACGCCCGGCTGAATTTTTTCATTTATGAGGTCTAGCCAAGTTGCCCAGGCGGGTCTCGAAACCTCGGGCTCAGGCAATCCACCCACTTCAGCCTCCCAAAGCGCAGGATTACAGGCTGAGCTACCAAGCCCAGCTGGAAAAATTTTTTTTAAAAAGACTTGGTGAGACCTCATCTCTACAATAAATCAAAAATTAGCCGGGCGTGGTAGCGCGGCCTATAGTTCCAGCTACTTGGAAGGTTGAGGTGGAAGGATCGCCGGAGCCCAGCAGGTCGACACTGCGGTGGCCAGGAGCGGCCACTGCACTCCAGTCTGGGCGACAGAGTAAGACTCCAACTCAAAAAAGACTGGTAAATGATTAGGAAACAGAATGAACATGACGGATGTTAATCCAATTACATGTCAATATTCACTTCTAATTCCACTGAATCCCCTTCAGTGAGTCTCATATTGCTTTTGAGTAAGCTGTATGTGCTTAGGATATGTGCTTCTTTTGTGAAAGCTTTTGCTCTTGTTTACACTGTTGCTTCAAGTAACTTTTGTGTGTGTTTCTCTTCCTAATATGCACTTCAAGATGCCATCTGTGGCTGCATGGTGCTGAGGTTCTCTACCTTTTTAACATGAACACTCAGACTGTATTTTTTCTTTAGCTCTGTTATTTTCTTTGGAACTGAGATTTTTCTGCTATAGAGAGTTTCACCCTTGATCTTTCATTTTGTCACTGAAGTGATTTTTCATATTTTGTTCTCTGACTCTTTCTCTTATTCACCAAAAGTTCTTTCTTTTCTCCTACAGCTTCCTTCACTGTGCCAGGTCATAGTAATAGCAAAAGAATATTTGGAGCTCTATGATAGACACAATTGTGTAAAATCAGACAATGGGAGAATTGCCACAGCTCCTGTACAGAAATATTTATCTGTCACCAGTGAGTAGTCACAAAATAATGAGTGAACCAAACAGTTATGCCCCCTTGTTCCAGCCTGTGTAATTATGCAAAACAAGGCTTCCTTGGGGAGCCTGGATTAGGCTCAAAATTATACTTTCCTCTCCTAAACCTGACATGACGAGCATGTCTGATTATCAACTTCTGTGGTGCCCACACTATTTCTACCTAAAGATTCACCTTTTTTTTCCAAGAGGACAAAAGCTTGGCTCAAACTGATGTATACACTTAGGTTAGTGCTGACAGAGTATTTTTTTCTTTCATTTTCTAAAAGAAATGAGATTATCAGTAATATATTTCAGCAATGGTTCATATCTCACAAATGTCTTCATATCTCTAGCTATCATTTTAGCATCTCTAACAAAGATACATCATACAGAAGTAGACATTTATATTCTTTCTAAATTTAGCATTATTTGTGAGCTAAAGTCATGGAAGTACCAACGTTGGCCTGTATGGCCACAACTTCTCTATTGTGTGAATTAAAGCTGTTGACCTACATTTTCAGAAAATCAAAGTAAGAAAATTTTTGTCTGTTAGCTACTTCCTTGATCAAAACAATCCTTGCAAAATGAAGTTACATTTATCTACTCCTTTTTTCCCTCTAACTGCAAATGTATCTAGTCCTCATATTACAATAGGCTGAAATTCTAGCACAATTAGTTGAATGCAAACACACTATTTTGATTAGTGATGCTTTTGTATTTGAGTTACAAACTCAGTTATATTTTTCTTCTCCATACCTAGTTCTCTCAGGCATATAAATTTGCCTCCTTTTCTGCACTGTAAGCCTATACTGGCCCAGAATAGGCAGTAAACCACATATCTTCCAATATTACTATTTTTCAAGTGATATTGTGCCTGACATTTCACCAGTGGATATGAAAGCCTATGCTTGAGGTAGAAGTGTTTAATAAATCTCATATAAAATAGCTGCCTCTGGATTGCCTGAGCCCGCGGGTTCGAGACCTGTCTGGGCAAGCGAGACCTCATCTCTACAATAAATCAAAAAAAAAAAAAAAAAAAATTAGCCGGGTATGGTAGCGCGCGCCTGTAGTTCCAGCTACTTGGAAGGCTGAGGCGGAAGGATCGCTGGAGCCCAGCAGGTCGAGGCTGCGGTGGCCGGGAGCGGCCACTGCACTCCAGTCTGGGCGACAGAGTGAGACTCCAACTCAAAACAAAAAAAAAAACTGTTGTCTTTTAATAGAAAAACTAATCAGAGAAGAGGGGAGGAGCTAGGGTTGGGAGGGATGGAGAGGACAATGAAGACCCTTAGGAAGGCAGGGCTGAGGTCTTACAACAGTGCTGTGATAAGGAGTTCTGCAGGTGAGTAAAGCCTGTAAGTCCTTTAGGGTGTCAACACTGAGGGAGTTTCACTGGAGATACAGTCAATGGACCCTTAACACTCTAGAGCAGGGATTCCCCAACCCCAGGGCAGCAAACTGGTACCAGTCCACAGCCTGTCAGGAGCAAGGCCACACAGCAGGAAGTGAGCAGCCGGCAAGTGGAGCTCTGCCTCCTGTAAGATCAGCAGCAGCATTAGATTCTCACAAGAGGGCTAACCTTATTGTGAACTATACACGCAAGGGATCTAGACTGCGTGCTTCTTATGAGAATCTAATGCCTGATGATCTGAGGTGGAGCTGAGGAAGTGATGCTAGCACTGGGGAGTGGCTGCAAATACAGATTAGCATTAGCAGTGAGGTTTAATTGTACATTCTCCCTACCCCCTGTCCATGGAAAAACTGTCTTTCACAGAACCGGTCCCTGATGCCAAAAAGGATGGGGACCACTACTCTAGAGTGCAGAGCCTCCAGGTAAAGAGTCTAGGGATCCACAAACCAGAACTCACAAGTTCAAACACCTGTAGAGGTAAGGCAGGAAAAAGACAACCAATGAACCAGGCTGGACTTTAGTGATGTAAGTTCAAAAAACAGTTTGCTTTCCTCTTAAGACTATTGTAAAAAAATGTAAGAGAAAACACTGTAATAAGTGGAAGCTAATACTTGGTGACAGAACAGGGAATCATAGAAACTGATGAGGTGGAAAACTCATGTCCTATATAAAGGAGACAACCACTATTCAGCTTCAGCTAAAGTTCTCAGGTTAAAATGTGGGTACCTAACACAATTAAGAGAAAGAGAGAGAGAGAGAGCATACTAATCAAACTAAGCACTTCAATGGCCTATGTCCTGCCAAAGTGCTCTCAATACATGACCTCCAGAATGGAGAGGGGTGGAATACACTTTGATTAATTAATGACTACAACCAGAGTCAGTGGAAGTACATGTACAGTGACACTGATCAGTGATATACAATTAACTCGTTTATTGTTTGGAACCTAACCAACTAAGCCACTGAAATAACTTTCTGATGATGGTCAGCAACTAACGACCCCAATGGCTTTCTGTTCATGTCCCTACCCTCATCGGATGGATATCAGCATATGGCGGTTTTCCTTCAGCCATTTCTATGGCAGTTATTCCCAGGGACCATATGTCTGCCACACAGTTATATCCAATTTCCTGAATCACTTCTGGAGCCATCCAAAATGGTGTTCCTATCACTGTATTCCGCTTGGCCATGGTATCCTAAAATAGAAAGGAGAGAGATCAAAACTAAGCACTAAGACTACTGAGAAGCTGGGCTCGGTGGCTCAGCCTGTAATCCCGTGCCTTGGAAGGTTGAGGTGAGTGGATTGCTTGAGCCCGCGGGTTTGAGACCCGCCTGGGCAGGCAAAACCTCATCTCCACAATAAATCAAAAAAATTAGCCTGGTGTGGTAGCGCACGCCTGTAGTTCCCGCTACTCGGAAGGCTGAGGTGGAAGGATCGCCGGAGCCCAGCAGGTCGAGGCTGCGGTGGCCAGAAGTGGCCACTGCACTCCAGTCTGGGCGACAGAGTGAGACGCCAACTCGAAAAAAAAAGACTACTGAGAAAGAGACTTTTCTAATACTAAAAAAATCCTTGTTCTTGAAATACATAAAAACCATACTCAAGGCATGATCAAGCAAGTCACCAAAGAAATTCAAACAATCAAAAACACAAGATTCTTAATTATTAAAACACAAACTAAAATAAGATTGACAAAAATTTTTTAAATTAATAATAACTAGTGTTGATGACAGCATAGAAAACCAGGCACTGAAATACAATGTTGTGACAATACAAATTGGTACAATTTTTTAATAAACAAGTTGGCAGTATTTATTAAACTTTTAAATGTCCATATCCTTTGATCCAAATCTACTTCTTAAAATTTATCTTATGTGCACAAGGAATACAGAAATGTTTCTGATGTGGGGGAGGAGGAGAAAAAGGAAATTACCATCAACAGGAAATAAGTTAAATACAATAAATATCCATATACTGAAACACCACATTAAAAAGAAAAAAAAAGACATATATTTTTTTTCCCCAGCACGGAAAAAATGTACAACATATATTGCAAAGCAAAAAAATTGGATTGTAAAATTATATACAATAACTTTGTTTTTATAAAATGAGAAAACATATAGTAATGATCATAACAATAATCAATAAAAAATGTTATATCATAGCAAAAAATATCTGGAGTAATACACACCAAGCTATTAATAGTTATATCTAGAAGGCAGAAGACTTTTGCATTCCATTCTGTATACTTCTGTAACATTCTGATGTTTACATGAATATGTATTACATACCAGAACATTTTTAAATTGACTTAAAAATGATACATAAAAGTCTTAGTTTGTGGCTTAAAGAACACGTGGATATAGTACATATTATGGCACGTAACCACTCTATAGTTCCTATACTTTAGGAGGACAAAGAGTTTTTTGTTTTGTTTTGTTTTGTTTTTTGAGTCAAGGTCTCACTCTGACACCCAGGCTGGATTGCGGTGGCATGATCAGGGCTCACCAAAGCCTCAACCTCCTGGATTCAGGCAATCCTTCCACCTCAGCCTACCAAGTAGCCGGAACTACAGGTATACACCATTACACCTGGCTAATTTTCTGAAGGAAGAGAAGGATTTTTAAACAGAACGAAATATGCAGAAGGACATCCCATGAATATCACTGATGTTTCTTTTGAAATGCCTGTGACTTAGGTAAGGCCAGTCAGAAGCAAAGGACAGGTAATACTTTCAAATTGATCTCACTGTCAGTCCTATGCAAAATTTAACACAGAAATTAACTTACTGCTTAGTCATTTCCTTAGCTCTGAAACCTCAAATTGCAAGGGGTGTTTGTAAACTGTGGTAGTCAAAATTGTTTTTACCAGATTATTTCAATTGAAAATGGATACTTGGATAGCTAGAAATTTTTTGAAAATTAATAGTAGCAATAAATAGACACTAACTACAAAGTTATATAAGTATGAGAGCATAGGAAAGAAAAATACTAAGTACAGAAGCAGACTGTAGCACATACATATATACACACACACATACGCACACGTATAACACAGTCTGCTATATATGGCACACATATAAGATATAATTAAAATGTCATTTAAAATAAGTAACAAAGGATAGATTATGAAGGAAAAAAGCACTGGGCATTTTCTTACCTTATAATTTCATCAACTAAGTTCAAATAGGTTGAAATTTTAAATATAAAAAACAAAACCCAAAAGAATACTAAAAAAAAAAAAAAAGATGAACAGTTGTATGATGTTGGAGCAGAAAATAACTTTTTAAGCATGACATCAAAGGCAGGAAAGGCATAAAAGGCAGATGGATTTTTCTATATAAAATTTGGAAACTTCAGTAGTATTTTTTTAAAACCATCATCAAAATGGAAAGATAATTGGCAAACTAGGAAAAGATGTTTCAACATTATAACAACGAGTAACAAGTTTAACATAACTTTCTTTTGTTTTGGTTTATCTTTTTAAATAAGTTTTTTTAAAAGATCTAACACTCAATTAGAAAAATTGACCCAAAAAAAGAGCAGTTTATTCACAAAAGGATAGTTACAAATGGCCAATAACCAAATGTATTATATCTGATTATTCTTATATTCATATTAAGAAAATTATATTTGATTATTCTTATATTCATGATTATTCATATACTTAATTGCTTTGAAATGACAAGGAAGATACAATTTATTGTTCATCCAGAATTGGCAAATATGAAAGGGGCACATTTATATACTATAGTTGGAAGCAGAAATTGTTCACTTCTAGAAGTATTTTGGCAATTTGCATCAAAAGGCTTAAAATTTCACAGATTTTCTGGCCCAGATTCCAATGTAAAGAAATTATCCTAAGGATATATTCAAGCAAAAGCTAAAAAATTTAATTACAAGAATGTTTATCCCAGAATTTATGTTTATGATGGTAGGAACACTACAAGCAGCCTAAATGGGCACCCAATTGTAGAGAATGAGTTAAAAAAATTATCATACATCCATACAATGATATGGATGCACAAGGTGTCTCCACCTATAATCCCAGCACTATGGGAGGCCAAGGCAAGAAGATTGCTTGAGTCCAGGAGTTCAAGACCAGCCTAGGCAACATAGCAAGACCTTGTCTCTACAAAAAAAAAAAATATATATATTAACCAGGCGTAGTAGCACATGTCTTTGGTCCCAGCTACTCAGGAAACTGAGGAGGAAGGATTGCCTGAGCCCAGGAGGCTGAGGCTACAGTAAGACACGATCATGCCACTGCACTCCAGCCTGGGCAACAGAGTGAGACCCCAACTAGAAGAAAGGAAGGAAAGGGAAAAAAAAGAAAAGAAAAGAATATTATAGATTCCTGGGTAAAGATGACATATTGAACAGATACATTTTGCTTTTGCTCCATCTCAAAACCCACTAAAAGAGACTAAAATGATTATTTAAAGGAATAAACCCACAAGAACAAAAATAAAGGGGAAAACAACCACAGCCACAAAAATTTGAAAGCTAAAAAACAGATGGCCAAGAGGTAACTGAACAGACTGTAGAATGGAATCCTGAGTCAGTCATCAGGAAAACAAGGAAACAATTTGATTTTAACACCAACCCCTCCAAAGGTTTAGAAATTGGTGGCATCAGGTACCGAGAAGAGGGGTGAAAGTGAATCTCAGAAAAGGAAGACTGCATTGAAAGACAGTTAAGATGCAGTCAAGAGCCCTAAACCTTATACCACGCAACTAATGGGCTTCCCTTGCCCCACCCTGGCATTAAACTACAGGTATACCCTCTGGAGAGTGAAACTCAAGACCTCTGGACTGTAGAGTGTGGATTATACTATTAATCAGGAACATTAAATGGGCATTTATATGCTAACGATCCCCACCACCATCACTATCACTTCCCAGAAGGCTATCAGCAAGGCCTAAATTATCTAGATAAGAGACCAGAGAAGAACCTAAACTCAGTAGCACTGGAAGTTTCCCAACAACACAGCCAGCAGGATCATTCTATACTACAGTTTTACTTTGAGTGGAAAAAAAAATCTCATTTTTTCTTTAACAAAATAACATACATGCTCATTGTAAATTTTTAAAAAAAAGAGTCCAGCAAGATTGAAGAATATAAGATATTATACAAAAATCAATAGTACTCCTACAGACTAGTAATGAACAATCTGAAAACAAAGCAATTTCATTTAAATAGCATCAAAAAGAACAAACTACTTAGGAATACATTTAGCAAAATATATGCAAGACTTGTACACTGCAAATTATGAAACATTACTGAAAGAAACTAAGGAAAACCAAATTGGAAGACATCTCATGTTCATGGATTAGAAGACTTAATACTGTTAAAATGGCAATATTTTCAAATGAATTTAAGATTCAACACAACTGCTATCAAAAGCTCAATGGCCTTTTTTTTACAGACATTAACAAGCTGATACTAAAATTTATATGGAAATGCAAGTGACCTACAATAGCCAAGACAATCTTGAAAAAGAGCAAAGTAGGAGGACTCATGCTTAACAGATTTCAAAACCTACTGCAAAGTACAGTAATTAAGATGGCCTGGTACTGGCACAAGGATAGACATATTAGTCAATGAAATAGAATCGAAATCTCAAAAATAAATCTATACGTTTATGATCAAGTGATTTCAACAAGTGTGCCAACACACATTTCAAGGGAGAAACAATAGTCTTTTCAACAAATAATGTCGGGACAACTGAATATCAACATGCAAAAAGAACAAAATGAAATGTCTACCTCACACCATGAAAATTAACTCAAAACAAATCACAGATCTAAATGTAAAAGCTAGAACTATTAAACACTTCAAGGAAAACACAGGAATAAATCTTCATGACTTTGCATTAGCTAAAGATTTCTTAGCTATGACACCAGAAGTAGAAGCTACAAAAGGAAAAAGAAACTGGACATCATCAAAATTTTAAAATTTTGTGTTTCAAAGGATATCTTCAAGACTACCAAAGGAATAGAAGAATATAATTGCAAATCATGCACCTGATAAAGAACTTGTATCTAAAGTATACAAAGAATTCTTACAACTTGGCTGGACATGGTGGCTCATGCCCGTAATCCTAGCACTTTTTGAGGTAGAGGCAGGAGGATGGCTTGAGGCCAGGAATTCGAGACCAGCCTGGGCAACATAGTGAGACCTCATCTCTACAAAAACTAAAAAAATATCCAGGCTTAGTGGTAAGTGCCTGTAGTCCCAGCTACTCAGGTGGCTGAGGCGGGAGGATTGCTTAAGCCCAGGAGTTCAAGGCTGAAGTGAGCTAAGATCAAGCCACTGCATTCCAGCCTGGGAGACAGAACCAGACCCTGTTTCTCAAAAAAAAAAAAAATTAACAAAGAATTCTTACAATTCAACAATAAACAGATAAATAACCCAATTAAAAATGGGTAAAAGCGGGGCTCGGTGGCTCAGCCTGTAATCCTGCGCTTTGGGAGACTGATGTAAGTGGATTACTTGAGCCCACGGGTTCGAAACCCACCTGGGCAACTTGGCGAGACCTCATCTCTACAATAAATCAAAAAAAAAAAAAAAAAATTAGCCAAGTGTGGTAGCGCATGCCTATAGCTCCAGCTACTTGGAAGGCTGAGGTGGAAGGATCGCTGGAGCCCAGCAAGTCGAGGCTGCAGTGGCCGGAAGCGGCCACTGCACTCCATTCTGGGTGAAAGAGTGAGACTCCGACTCAAAAAAAAAAAAATGGGTAAAAGATTTAAACAGCCGGGCTCAGTGGCTCAGCCTGTAATCCTGCGCCTTGGGAGGCTGAGGTGAGTGGATTATTTGAGCCCGCGGGTTCGAGACCCGCCTGGGCAAGTGAGACCTCATCTCTACAATAAATCAAAAAATCAGCCAGGCATGGTAGCGCGTGCCTGTAATTCCAGCTACTTGGAAGACTGAGGCGGAAGGATCGCCGGAGCCCA
>CAUYQG010114652.1:0-24312 GCA_963574415.1 Tarsius wallacei | reverse complement strand
ACTACTGCATGCTTCCAGAATAAAAGCCAAAGTGCCCTACCCAGCAGACACCATAAATACATCTACAAGTAAAAAGTCCGCCACCTATAAAAACAAATTCAAAAAATTAGAAAAGCAAATGTTAAACCAGATGTGCAGATATCAACATAATAACATAGGAAATACGAGAAAGCAAGAAAATACGACACCTCCAAAGAAATACAATAATTCCTTTTTTTTTTTTTTTTTTTTGAGTAGGAATCTCACTCTGTTACCCATGCTAGAGTGCAGTGGCAGTGGAATGTTCACAGCCACCGCAGCTTTGACCCAGTGGGCTCAGCCTTCCAAGTAGCTTGAACTGCAGGTGTGCTCACCACACCAGGCTAATTTTTTAATTTATTATAGAGATGAGGTCTTGGTAAGTTGTCCAGGCTAGACTTGAACCCCTGGACTCAGGTATCTTCTTGCCTCTGCCTCCCAAAGTGTTGGGATTGCAGGTATGAGCCACCATGCCCAGATACAATTATTCTTTAGTATCAGCTTTCAACCAAAAAAAATTTTACAAAATCCCAGAAAAGAAATTCAAGATAATGATATTAATGAAGTTCAGTGAGATACAAGATAATTCTGAAAAATGATACAAAGAAATTAGGAAAACAATTCAGGATATAAATGAGAAATTTTACCAAAGAGCCAGACATCATTAAAAAAAATAATAACCAGATAAGAGTTCTGGTACTGAAGGATTCATCAAATGAAATACAAAACACATTCCAAAGCTTCAAGAATAGACTAGATCAAGCAGAAGAAAGAACATTAGAATTTGAAAATAAGTCTTTTGAAATAGCCTAGTAAGACAAAATTTTTTTTAAAAGAATAAAAAAGAATGAGCAAAGCCTACATTACATAGGGATGCCATAAATTGACTACATTTTCAGTGTTCCAGAGGTGAAGAAAAAAACAAGAGGGCTGGAAAACTTATTTAATAAAATAACAGCCAGGCACAGTGCCTCACACCTATAATCCCAGCACTTTGAGAGGCAGAGGCGAGAGGATTGCCTCAAGACCAACCTGAGCAACATGGCAAGATCTTGTCTCTATGATAAATCAAAAAATTAGCTGGGCATGGTGGTGCATGTGTGTAGTTCCAGCTACTTGGAAGGCTGGGGAGGAAGGATCACCTGAACCCAGCAGGTAGAGACTGTGGTGGCTGTGAGCATGCCACTGCACTCTAGCCTGGGCAATAGAGTGAGACTTTACCTCAAAAAATAAAATAAAAGCCGGGCTCGGTGGCTCAGCCTGTAATCCCGCGCCTTTGGGAGGCTGAGATGAGTGGATTGCCTGAGCCCGCGGGTTCGAGACCCACCTGGGCAAGCGAGACCTCATCTCTACAATAAATCAAAAAATTAGCCGGGCGTGGTAGCGCGCGCCTGTAGTTCCAGCTACTTGGAAGGCTGAGGCGGAAGGATCGGCGGAGCCCAGCGGGTCGAGGCTGCGGTGGCCGGGAGCGGCCGCTGCCCTCCAGTCTGGGTGACAGAGTGAGACTCCAACCAAAAAAAAAAAAATCTGCTTTTTAACAAGATCTCCAGGTTATTGCTATGTGAATTCAAGTTTGAGAGACCTTACTATAGAAAATGAGAAGGGTAGGAGGTCATCTTTTGAAGAGTCTAAGTGGGTTGATGAGGGAAAAGAAGACAAGTTATAGTAAGAAAGCCATAAATGAGAGGTAAGAAAATGGAGGCAATAAGTAGACATCACTGCTTTGAATAATTTACCTATAAAGTAAACGGGATCAATCCTAGAAATAGTCTCCCTCTATCACCTGTGATTCTAAAAGCAAATCATGTCATAGTGGCTATTAGGCTATTACACTAGTGTTTTGTTTTGTTTTGTTTTTTGTTAAAGAGACAGGGTCTCACTCTGTCACCCAGCTAGAGTGCAGTGGTGCCATTATAGTTCACTATAACCTTGAACTCCTCCTGGGTTCCAGCTAGCCTCCTGCCTTGACCTCCTAAAAGTGCTAGGATTACAGGCCTGAGCCACCATGCTATTTCCTGAAGTATCTGTGCCTTCCATTGGACAGTGGCTATTGTGCACTTGAAATGTGGTTAGTTCAAATTGTGCTGTAGGTGTGAAATCCACAATGGATTTTTGAAACATAAAAGGAAAAAGAATGCAACATATTACATTATTTGTGTTATATATATATATATATTTTTTTTTTTCTTTTTTTAAGCAGGATTTATTGAGAGGACAGAAAAATTCCCACAGTAGGAGGGGACCCAAAGGGGTTGTCCATTTGTTTTAAATTTATGAACATGTTAAATGATAACATGCTGGATATATTGGGCAAAAGACAATATATTTTGATAGTCAATTCCACCTATTATCTTTTTTAATGGAGCTATTAGAAAATGTAAAATTCATATGCTGCTAATATCATATTTCTGTTGGACAGAACTGCCCTAGAGATGTGGGATAGGGTCTTAATATTAGTTGAATCCCCAGTACAAACAACATATGCACTATTACTCAACACTGAATTGTTAAATGGAGGTAAAACTTCCTAAGCAACCCAATCAAAGCTGATTTCCCTTTTATTCCTGAATGCTCAAAGCACTCAATATTTGTAGATCTTTGAACCTGACTATATACAATTTAGAATGTATTTGGCATAGTTTTATATTGTTAGTTATGTCATGTCTATAAGTGTGGCCATCACTTTTGCACATCCTTTTACATCTAGCATGATACTAGATACACAGTGGGTACTGATTAAGTTTCTACTAAATTAAACTCTGTGTTTTTAACCCTCTGCTATGGTAAACTTGGCTACCACAATAATAAAAGCTCAGTTTACACATGGCATGTGGGACTGACCTACCTAAAGACAATCTGCCTTTGACATGAATGTAGCCCATAACATGAATTTGCCCAATGAAATATTAATTAATCCAGACAAACGTTTGAGACCTAGTATGTGCTAGGATTAAATCTTCATTTACAACAACTAAGCTGTATATATATATATATATATATATATATATATATATATATATCTTTGTTTAAAAAATCAATTAGCAAAACCCTGAACTCTCATACTTTTTGTTTTTAGAATCATATTTTTAAAAGTTTCTAAATTGTGTATGTTTCTGTATTCCTCTTATCAGTTACTTCTTGCAAATACACACACACACACATACACACACACACAGAGTTTTGCTTCCTAGTTACATAGATTGACCCAAAGGAGAACAGATGAAATGGGTTGAATAGCTGCTGTGGAATGATCAATTCTTCCCACAACCTTTCTTGAGGGCAAGGCAGAGCTTGGTAGAGGGTGTTTAAGTGGACTGCATGATCAATATATGATCAATAGAAAGGTCTCACTGTTTCCCCATTTCTCATTCTCCCCCTAAAAAATGAAAGAGCTACAGTTTGATCCCCACCTTCAACATATAGTAACTTAAACATTAAAGAGAGGTTTTACGAATGGGTTTTATACTTATGAAGGAAAAAGAGGTTTCCCATGACTTTGTTGGCAACAGATAAAAGCACAGAATCAAAATAACCTAGATAAACTGCCTATAGAGCTCATCTGTAAAGTCCAGGAATTTTGCTCAAAATAAGTTTAGGTCAACATCGTTAGAGAAACAATAACCCAATTTGTCTATTAAGTTGACCAATGAGAAGCCCACATTTACATTTTTAAACTTCCCCAAAAGCCCAACAATGGCTGACTTTATATCTGTTCATCTCCTGGGTCTGCATGCCAGATTGTTCTGTGGAGAGAGCTTGCTCTGTTCTCTCATGTGTCATGTTCAACTGTCATGTGATGATCGCCTCAAAGCTTTCACCTACTGTCTGGCTTCAGAGTGGAGACACAGATATTTTTGTCAGCTGCTCATTGCCAACTTGGGAATCAATAAGCAGAAACCTTTATATTCTGACTCAATCTTTCTTTGTATAATAGTACATACACACACACACACACACACACACACAAAAGATGCAGATACACACACAGAGTACAGGGAGTATCTCAGAGAGGGCGGTTTAAGGCAGTTTGAAATGGACATAAATAAGAGTCAAAAGTATCACTTCCACTGCAAGCACTGGGGTCAGAGTCAACTTCACTCTCACTCAGATGTTTGCAAATGCTTCTTGCTTCAGTTCTTGCCCTCTATAGTCTATTCTCCCTCAGAGTAAAATCCAAGGTCTTTATCTACATTGACCTACATGGCCCTGCATGATCTGTTCTGGAACTTCAGTTCTCAATATTCTTCCTTTCACTTTACTCCAAGTTTTGCTTCTGTCCCCCAAGCATGACAAAATTAGTCACACTCACAGTCTTTGCCCTTGCCCTTCCTTCTGCTTAGAATAGTCCTTTAGATATCTACATGGGCCAATCCCTCACCAACTTCAGATCTCTGGTCAATTGGCACTTCATCAGTGAGGATTTCTCTAAACTTTTCTATATAAACTTAAACTTTTTCTATATAAAATAACAATGCCGATATATCACTCCCTATTTCCTTTTTAATTATATTATTTTTCTAAGTCACTTATCACTTCCAGATACACTATATTATTTACTTATTATACTCCTCCCTAGTATAATATAAGCTCCATGGGACAGATATTTTTTGACTGCTGAATCTCAGACACCTAGAACATAGAAGGCATTCACCAAACATTTGTTGAATTAATGAATTCATAAATGAATGAATAGATACCATTTAAAGATTTGACTGAAAACATGGGATTAACACTAAAGAAACATAAAATGAGAGTGAACTAAAGGCCCTGGATTAAGATGAAAAATAAAAGTAACTAAACTATGGTCACAATACCAAGGCAGATGTGTTTGAGACATCACAGAGATTGGGCCAACCTTGGAGGCATGCAACCTGGGCATTTCCTCACAGAATCAATGGGAATCAAATTGAGCAAAAGATATCAAGGCAGAGGTCACAGGATGAAAGAAAATAACATGATAAATGAGAGGGCTGAGGGTAAGATATAAAAAGAATTTGGCACATGAAACGGTGGAGTGAATGATATAAAGTGCTGGGTAATGGATGAATTAGGCCAGGTGGTTCAAGTACTTTGAATCCAGTGACCAGAGCAGAAGTAATAGGCAAGGTACAAGTCCACATTGGAGGGCCAGGGTTGGATTACAGAAAAACAGACCAGGCAGGAGACTTAGGTAGAAGCAGAACCCAAAATGAAAGCAACATTTGGCATCTGGGTTTCATTTGGGGAAATGTTAATGGGTAGAAAACTGGCACATGGGAAGACCAAGACCAAATTTTCAGTATCCAGTATAAGTGGATATGTCTGCACAACCAGGCAAGTTTTATAAGACTCCTGTTTCCAGGTGAGAGGTTATCTGTCCTGTGGCCACATCAGAAACTCTTGTCTACTTTAACAAGGCAGGCAAAGCCTGCTCCCCAAGATGTGACTAGTTCTCTTACTTTATAGAGAAAATACAAGCCATGCATGAGAACTCCTGCATCTTCACCACATCAGTCCCTAACTTAATTCTCATTGGATGCACATCCACATATCCTTCCTTTCCTTCTATTGCAAAAGGAGAAGTATCTATCTATCTATCTATCTATCTATCTATCTATCTATCTATCTTTTTTTTTTTTTTTGAGTTGGAGTCTCACTCTGTCACCCAGACTGGAGTGCAGTGGCACGCTCCCAGCCACCACAGCCTTGACCTGCTGGCCTCCAGCGATCCTTCCGCCTCAGCCTTCCAAGTACCTGGAACTACAGGCATGAGCTAACACGCCTGGCTAATTTTTTTGATTTTATTGTAGAGATGAGGTCTCGTCAAGTTCCCCAGGCAGTTCTAGAACCCGCGGGCTCAGGCAATCCACTCACCTCAGCCTCCCAAAGTGCTGGGATTACAGGCTGAGCCACCGAGCCTGGCAGTATCTGTATTTTTATCAAAAGCTAATTCTGCATATTGTTTTTCTCTTTTACCAGGACTTTCAGTTGTCTTTCCTGTGATAAACATAATTCTAAGATGGTCTCTAAGATTTGTGCTCACTTAGTGTATGCCTTGTATGATTCCCACCTCTTGAGTATGGGTAGGATTTGTGAATACAGTAGTAATGGGATAGTCACTCCTCACGTGTTTCATAAAATATATAAGACTCCATTGTATCATACTGGAGAGATACTCTCCTATTGGCCTCGTAGAAGTAAACTTCTCTGTTGTACAAGGTCCATATGGCTAGTAACTGAGAATAGCCTCTAGGATCTAAGAGTTTACAGCCAGCAAGGAAACAGGAACCTCAATCCTACAACTGCTAAGACCTGAATTCTGCAAACAACCCGAGGAAGCTTGGAAAGATGAACTTGAAGCCCCAGGCCAATTCCTTGATTTCAACCTGTTGAAACCAAGAGCAGAGGACCTGAGAAATCCATGCCTGAACTCTTGATCCACAAAAACTGAAAGATGATAAATTTATGATTTTTTAAATTGCCAAGTTTGTGATAATTTATGGGATATTAATAGAAAATGAATATCGATTTTGATATCTAGAAGTAGGGTGCTGGTATAACAAATAGCTAAAGTATGGGAGCAGCTTTGGAATTGGATGAGGAAAAATTTGGAAGAATGTTAAAAGAATGATGGAGAAAACCTAAATCATCTGGAACAAACTGTTAGTAGAAATATGGACTTTAGGTGCTAGTGAAGGCTCAGAAGAAACTGAGGAAGATGTATTGAAAACTGGAGGAAGGGAAATCCCTGTTAATAGTAGAAAGCTTAGCTGAATTGTGTGCTGCAGTTGTGTGGAAAGCAGAACTTATTAAATGAACTTAAATATTTACCTAAAACAATTTTCAAGCAAACCGTTAACACTACAGACTAGTTTCTTCTTACTGCCTATAGTAAAATGCAGGAAAAAAAAATAAATTGAAGCAAGAACTGTTAAACAAATACACTTCCTTCATCTACATCATCAGTGTCTCTCTTTTTTAAAGGATGATTCTCATTAGCACACAAATGCAACTTAAAGATCTAAAAATTGATCTTCCATAGGAGCCAGCAATCCCCCTTCTGGGACTACACCTGGAGGAACTCAAATCATTCTACAAAAAAGATACCTGCACATGCATTTTTATTGTAGCAGTATTCACAATAACAAAAACATGGAACCAACTGTGCTGCCCACTGGAAGGGACTGGATTTTAAAAATGCAGTACATATACATGATGGAATATTACACAGTGATAAAGAAGGACAAAATTTTGGATTTCACAGCAACTTGGATGGATTTAAAATTCATCATACTCAGTGATCCATGTTCTCACTCAAAGTGGACCCTGAACATTTATCATAATACTACATGAAAGGTATTGGCAGTAGTGGATCACTGCCAAGGGAGGGGGCCACATAACACTAATAAGCGTACCTGATCCCCAACCAGGTGAAGTGAGGACCAATGGGAGGCCCAAACTTTGCCTGTATGATGACCGTTTATGTACCTAATCCTGAATTGTACCCCACATCTTTAAAATTAAAAATTAAAAAGGCAAAAAACCCCAAATATTCTTTAATTATTTCTTCTATCTTTAAAAAAGAAAAAAGAAAAAGAAAACCTTCATTGACCCAATAATTTCCTCCAGTTTTTACCCATTTTTTGATTCCCTTGACAAAAATTTCTAAATTTCTACTCATGCTATGTTTATTTTTTCATCACACATTCTTTCTCAACATACTCCATTGTTTTCTGCCCCATTACTTCATCAAAATTGCTTTCATGAAATATATCAGTAACTTATTTGTTGTAGGTTAATCATATCATGTGACCTTTCAGTGCCATATATTAAAATTAACCCAGTCCCTTATTTATGAAACATTCTTCTTACTCATCTTCTGTGACATGACACTCTCTTGGTTAGCCCCTTACCTTTCAGATACTGTTTTCTTTATTTTTCCTTCCTTCTTTCTTTCCTTGTTTTCCTTACATCCATTCTCTTTTCTTCCTTCCTTTCATTTCCTTCCCTCCCTTCCATTCATTTCTTTCCCCTTCCCTTCCTCCCTTCTTTCCTTTTTCCCTCTCTCAGTCTGCAGTCTGGCTCGTTCTCTCTCTCTCTCTCTCTCTCTCTCTCTCTCTCTCTCTCTCTCTCTTTCTCTGTCTCCCCACCCACCCCTCCTTTCTCCACTATTGGCTCAATAGTGGCTCTGTAGCTTGGTCCTGGGCACTTTTCTTTAACTAAATTCTAAGTGATTATTTTAATCTCATAACTTTAAGACCAAACCCTGCTCCTGAATTTCATACTCTATCTTCTTGATCTTTCCATCTTGATGTTTCATGAGCATCTTAAAATTAAAATCCAAAATATAACTTATAACTTCTTTCTTAAGCTCACTGCTATTTCAGTCAATAGTACCTTTACTCACACAATTGCTGAAGCCAGAAGCCTTCGAATTATTATTGACTTCCTGTATCTCCCCTGACTCCTACCTTCAATCACCCATCAGATACTCTACAGATTTATCCAATAATGCATATCTTAAGTCTGTCCATCTTTACAATCACTATCTTTCTATTTGGACTCATGTCTTTCCTCCATTTTTTACATAGCAGCCAGAGTGGGTCTTCTCATATGTATGTCTGATGTTAGCCCCCACTCAAAACTTTTGGAAGACCTCCTATTGCACCTAGAAAAAATGTCAAAGTCTCTAAGGCCCTGTATTTTGTGACCCCTGACTGCCACTCTGCACTCATGTTTTACCATTTTTTCCCTTATCTCCTTTTGCCACTGCCACACCGTAATCCATTTCTTCTTAGAATGTGTCAAGTTCCAGCTTCTGGGCTATTCTTTCTGTAAGAAATCCTTGTTTACCCACTCTTAACCTGTCCCTCTCCTAATCATGTTTTATATCCCAGCGTAAATTTCATGCCTTCAAAAGGCCTTTACTAAGCTCCCAAACAAGATCCTATCTGCCTACTATCACTTTTTTTGGCTCTACGTATATTTTCTCAGTAGCTCCTTTTCAATGTTTAAAATTTTTAACTGGAAATATTTAATTAATGCCTATCTCCACTATTAGGCCATAAACTCAGCAAAAGCTGGAAACGTCTTTGAATTGTTCATTATCTTAACTCGTGTCTTACAGTGTATGATACATAGAAGGTGCTCAGTAAATGTGTGTTAAATGAAACTGCTGATGATGTTAAGAAAAACAAAGAGCTAAATCCTCTGAGCAGTTCTGATAATCCTAACAAATCATCTGGATAATTGTCTTTCTTTTCCAGTCACTAATTTCTAGATGATTATTTACAATAGGCCTTCTTAGACTTTAGTAAGATGGCAGAATAGAAGGTTCCAGTCCTCAAATCCCCTAGAAACACCAATTTTTAGAACTTACAGACAAAAATACCTTTATAAGAGCCCACCAGTCCAGCTGAAGGGTCCTAGCATACCACTGGAGCAAAAAAATCTGATAATAGATGCATTGAAAAGCATAAGAAAAATAGTTTCAGTTTACCCGAATCTTCACACCTCCCCAAAGGTGACACAGATCAGTGACAAGAGAGACCCCTTTGGCTATAATTCTTCCCATGAAGGAAAGTGAAAACATAGTGAGTGAATGCCCAACTCCCCTGGCCATATTAATGCTGTACAGATGATCCAGTACTATCTTACCCTACCCCAAAACACTGAGGAGGTCAGCATGGCAGAGTCATCTGGGGGAAGCTAGGAGCAAGGAAAAGGGGCAGGGAATGACAGCAGCCTGCACACAGATCTCAACAACTATCCACAATCCTACTGACCAGCTTGCAGACTAAAAAAGGAACCCCACCCATGCAGATTCTACCTAATGACCTGATGCCCACACCTAGCACTTCACAGCCTCCCCTACAGGTAATGTCCTGCATTCTACTACAAACAGTATACACAGTCCCTTACAGATAGCACATACAATCCTCAGTAGATGGTAGATGAAAACCCTACAAACAGCAAACAGATATCAGCAGTTGGCTCAACTCAGCTGGATTGGGAGATAGTGTACAATAGCAAATATTTCAGGTTATTGCCCTAGGGGAAATAAAAGGGTGTCTCATAGCATTCAGTCTGGATTAGCAGGATTAATGGAAGGCACATAATTCTAAAACTTCCCCTCCAAAGAGAAAAAAAAAAAAAGTGGATGAAGACATCCATAGAAAAGGAATGGCATAACGCCCAGAATTCCTACCCAGGATGGCTGGTGAGGTATTTTCTCTTCCAAAGTCATTCAGCAAAGTTTGGAGGAGGCTAATACTTCTACAAATACAAAGACATCAATGCAATATTTCAAAGAACACAAAACATCAAGAAAACATGACACCACCAAAAGAGCAAAACAAAGCTCCAGTGACTGCCCACAAAGAAATTGAGATTTACAAATTCCACGACAAAGAATTCAAAATAATCATCTTAAAGAAGCTCAATGAGCTACAAGAGAACACAGACAACTAGGCAAAATCACGTCACCAGTACATGAACAAAATTGGAAGTTCAACAAAGAGATAGAAACCATAAAAAATAATCAAACATAAATTCTAGAGCTGAGGAATGCAGTAAAAATTCAATACTAAAAAATTTAATAGACAGCTTCAACAGCATACTCATTCAAGCAGAAAAAAGTGTAGACTTAAAAACAGATCATTTGAAATTATCCAGGAGAACAAACAAAAGAATGAAAACGTGAAAAAAGTCTATGATATTTATGGGACACCATCAATTCTACAAAATATACATTATGGGAGTCCAAATTATTTTTTAAAAAATAACAGAAATATTCCCAAATCAAGGGAGCAAAATAAACATCCAGATCCATGAATCCCAAAGAACTTTAAGTAAATGGCACATATAGAAATCTTCACGTAGACATATCATAATCAAATTGTCAAAAGTCAATAAAAAGCAGTTTGTGGATTAGGGAAATAATGGCCAAAGAATATTAAATTACACTTAAACAAGGAAATAAATTCAAGAGATCTACTGTACCTAATGGTGACTACAGTTAATAATACATCATATACTTGAAAATTGCTAAAGAAGAGTAGATTTTAAGTAGTCGCACCACCCAAAATGATAAGTATGCATAGGCATATGAAGTAATTTGTGTTAATTAACTTGATTTAGTTATTCCACAGTTGTATGCTATATCTATATGTATATATAGATATGATTTTTTATTTGCCAATTTAAAATGTCAATGACAAAAAAGAATTTTGAATGCACAAAGAGAAAAGTAAATTATCACATACAAGAGATCTACTTTGAAAGTATCAGTGGATTTCTCAGCATAAGCTTTCAGGCCAGGAAACAATGAAGTGATATATTCAACATGCTGAAAGAAAAAAAAAATTACCTATAAAGAATACTATACATGACAAAGCTATCCTTCAGAAATGAAAGAGTGATAAGGACTTTTCCAAACAAATAAAGCTGAGGAAATCTGATGCCCCACAAAAAAAAGTTTTTCAAGTAGAAATAAAAGGATGCCAATTAGCAATACAAAACATATAAAATTCACTGATAAAGCCAAGTATATACTCAAATTCATTTTATTCTAATACTGCAATGATGTAAAACACTTTTAACGCCAATATAAAAGTTATAAAAAATCTTAAAATAATTATAGCTACAATACTTTGTTAATAGGTACACAATAATAATGGTGTAAGTTGTAACATCAATAACATAAATGTGGGAAGGGGAGAAGTGTAGTTTTGTATGCAATCAAAGTCAAGCTGTTATTAGCTTAAAATAGAATGTTATAAATATAAGACGTTTTGTATAAGCCTCATGATAATCTCAAAGAAAAAATCGGTAGTAGGCATAAAAAAGATAAATAGAAAGAAGTCAAAGCATATCACTACAAAAAAAATCAAATCTCAAATAAGACACAAGGAGGAAGAAAGGAACTAAAAACAGAAAATAATTTTTAAAATAGCAATAATAAGTACTTATCTACCAATAATTAATCTAAATGTAAATGGATTAAATTCTCCTTTCAAAAGACTTACTTAAGCTTTAAGGACACGCATAAGCTGAAAGTAAAAGAATGCAAAAAGATATTTTATAAAAATGGTCAACAATAGAGAGCAAGGATGGTTATACTTATATCAGACAGTCTAAAATTGCCAAAAGGGACAAAGAAGGCCATTATATAATAATAAAGGGGTCAATTTTTCAAGAAGATATAACAATTGCAAATATATATGTGCCCAACACTGAACTATCTAAATATATAAACACAATTGAAAAGAAAAATAACAATACAATAATAGTAAGGAACTTTAATACCACACTTTCCATAATGGGTAGATAATCAAGACAAAAAAATCAATAAGAAAGCAATAGAATTAAACAACACTATAGATCAAATGTACCCAACAGATAAATATAGAACATTCAGTCCAACAATAGCAGAATACATATCATTCTCAAGCTCTCATTGCACATTCCCCAGTATAAATCATCTATTAGGTCACAAAGCAAGTCTCAACAACTTTAAAAAGATTGAAACAATATGTATCAGGTAATTTTTCTAACCATAATGGTATGAAACTAGAAATCAATAACAGAGGGAAAATTGGAAAAATTACAAATATGTGGAAATTAAACAACACACTCCTGAACAATAAATGAGTCAAAGAAGAAATTTAAAAAATATATTGAGATAAATAAAAATGGATACACAGTATTGTAAAATGTATGGTATGCAGCAAAAACAGTTATAATAGGAAAGTTTATTGTGATAAATATATACATTAAGAAAAAAGCAAACTGATTTTAGCAGCACAATAAAATGATTATACAACATGATTAAATAGTACTTATCCCAGAAATGCAAGGATGGTTCAACATATGAAAATCTATAAATGTGACACACCACATTAACAAAATTCAAGGTAAACATCAAATGATCATCTCAATAGATACAGTAAAAGCATTTGACAAACTTCAAAACCTTTTAATATTAACAAACTTTTCCTCTAAATCAGGAACATGACCCAGATGTTCATTGTCACTGCTTTGATTCAACACTGTGCTAAAAGTTCTAGCCAGAACAATTATGCAAGCAAAAATAAATAAATAAATAAACAAACAAACAAATAGCATTTAACATACAAAAGAAGAAGTAAAATTGTCTCTGTCTGCAGATGAGAGTATCTTTTATATAGAAAATACCACCAAAAAGCTGCCAAAACTAGTAAATGAATTTAGTATGGTTGCAGGATACAAAAACTTACAAAAAGTAGTTGTGTTTCTATACAATAACAATGAACATTCTAAAGAACTGAAGAAAATAATCCATATTACAGTAGTACCAAAACCGAAAAAATACTTAGAAATATATTTAACAAGGGATGTAAAAGATTTGTATACTTAAAACTATAAAACATTGATGAAAGAAATTAAGATGATACAAACAAATGGAAAGATAGATCATGTTTATGGATTAGAAGAATTAATGCTGTCAAAATGTCTATATAAGTAAAATGATCTACAGATTCAATAAAATCCCTTTTAAAATTTCAATGATATTTTTCACAGACATAGAAAAAAATCTTAAAGTCTTATAAAACTACAAAAGACTCAGAAAGAACAATGTTGGAGACATCTTACTTTCTGATTTCAAATTATATTATAAAGCTATGGTAATCAAAACAGCATAATGCATGCATAAAAACAGACACATATACCAATGAGATAGAATACAGAGCCCCAAACTAAACATATCCTGTACGGTCAACTAATCTTTGAAAAGGTTGTCCAGAATAAACAATGGGGAAAGGATAGTTTCTTCAATAAATGGCATTGGGAAAACTGTGTATTTAGAGACAAAATAACAAGATGAACTCATATTCTACCTCATACAAAAATTAACTGCAAATGAATTAAAGACTTAAAAATATAAGACCTGAAGTCATTAAGCCTTTCCAAGAAAACATAGTCGAAAAGTTCCTTAACATTGTTCTTGGCAATAAGTTTTTGGAAATGACACCAAAAGCACAGGCAATAAAAGAAAAATATACGTGAAATAACAACAAACTATAAAGTTTCCACACAACAGCAACAGCAAATCCGCAAAACAAAAAGACAACCTAAGGAATGGGAGAAATATTTGCAAACTACATGCTATGGACTGAATGTATCCTTCTCAAATGTGTATGTTAAAGTGCTACCCCTACTCCCAATAGGAGATGATTAGGAGATAGAGCCTTTGAAAAGTAATTAAAATTAGATATGGTAATGTGGGTATAGGCCTCGTGAATGGCATTAGTGCCCTTGTAAGTATCACATGAAGCTGGGCTTGGTGGCTCAGCCTGTAATCCTGCGCTTTGGGAGGCTGAGGTGAGTGGATTGTCTGAACCCGTGGGTTTGAGACCCACCTGGGCAACTTGGCGAGACCTCATCTCTACAATAAATCAAAAAATCAGCTGGGCATGGTAGCGCATGCATGCATGTAATTCCAGCTACTCGGAAGGATCACCGGAGCCCAGCAGGCGAGGCTGCGGTGGCCGGAAGTGGCCACTGCACTCCAGTCTGGGTCACGGAGTGAGACTCCAACTCAAAAAAAAAAAAAAATCACATGAGAGCTTGCTTCTTCTTTATGTTCTTTGCCATGTGAGAATACAAGGTTAAGTTGATAGTCTGTAACCCCAAAGAGGGCTCTCATCAACACCTGGGCATGGTGGGACCCTAATCTTGGACTTCCAACTTACAGAACTGTGAAAAATGCATTTTTGTTGTTTATAAACTACCCAATTTATAGTATTTTGTTATAGCAGCTCAAGCTGATTAGACAACATATTTCTAATAAGAGGTCAATATCCAAAATATTTAAGGAACTCCTATAACTCAGTGGCAAAACCCCCAAATAACCCAACTAAAAATGACTAAAGGATCTGAATAGATATTTCTCCAAAGAAGACAGACAAATGACTAACAGGTATATGAAAAAATGTTCAACATACTATCATCATGTAAATGTAAATTAAAATCACAGTGAAATATCACTTCACACCTGTTAGGATAACTATTATTTTTTCAAAGATAAATGTGGGCAAGAATGTGGAGAAAGGTGATCCTGGTACATTGTTGGTGGAAATGTAAATATAGCCATTATGGAAAACAGTATGGAGGTTCCTCAAAAAAATAAAAATAGAACTCCTATATGACCTGGCAATCAAACATCTGGATATTTATCCAAAGGTGTTGAAATCAGTATCTCAAAGAGGTATCTGTGTCCATGCCATAAGAGATAGGAAAGACTAGTAGGACCTCATCAAACTAAAAAGCTTCTGCAGAGCAAAAGAAACCATCAAGAGAGTGGAGAGACAGCACACAGAATGTGAAAAACATTTGCCAACTGTATATCTGGCAAAGGACTAATATCCAGGATCTACAAGGAACTCAAACTTGCCAAAAGGAAAAAAAAAACAAACAGCCCCATTAAAAAGTGGGCAAAAGGCATGAATAGACACTTCTCAAAAGAAGATATATGGGCAGCCAACAGACACATGAAAAAGCGCTCAGCCTCACTAATCATCAGAGAAATGCAATTCAAAACCACATTGAGATACCACCTAACTCCAGTAAGAATGGTTATCATTAATACAACAAACAATAACAGATGCTGGTAAGAATGCAGAGAAAAAGGAAGGCTTCTCTATTGCTGGTGGGAATGCAAATAGTGCAATCTCTTTGGAAGACAGTGTGGCACTTTCTGAAAGAATTAGACATTGATCCTCCATATGACCCAGCAATCCCCCTCCTGGGAATATACCCGGAGGAACTCAAATCATTCTGCAAACAAGATACCTGCACACGCATGTTTATTGCAGCACTATTCACAATAGCAAAACATGGAACCAACCCTGCTGCCCAATGAACTAGATTTAAAAAGAGTGGTACATATACATAATGGAATATTTTGCATCCATAAAGAAGGATAAAATTATGAACTTCAAAGCAATTTGGATGGATTTAGTGTCTACCATACTCAGTGATCGATCACCGAAACAAAGAACAGAGTATTACATGTTCTTACTCATAAGGGAACCCCGAACATTTACCATAATACTATAAGAGAGGAATTGGTAATAGCAGGATATTGCTGGGGAGCGTCGCAGGGGGAACTCAACATCAATAAGAGTACCTGATCGCAAACGAGGCGAAGTGGGGACCAAAGGGAAGACCAAACTTTACCTGTATAATGACCACTTGTATACCTAATCCTGAATAGTACCCCACATATTTTAAATAAAATAAAATTTTAAAAGAGATAAAAAGAAACATAGTTTTTAAAAAAATATATAAAGAAAAAATAAAGCAATACCTTAAAAAATGAGATATCTGCATCCCCATGTTCAATACAGGATTATTCACAATAGCCAAGTGGTGGAAACAACCTAAATGTCCCTTGACAGATGAATGGATAAATAATCCTGCTCTTTGCCACAATGTGAATGAACCCGGAGGCCAATATGCTAAGTGAAATAAGTCCGTTTTCTGTATGATCTCACTTATATGTGGAATCTAGAATATTGCAACTCATAGAAGCAGAGAGTAAAATAGTGGTAGCCAGAGGCTAGGAGGGGAAGGTGGAGAGGGTTTGATGGTTAAAGGGTACAAAGTTTCAGTTGTACAAGAAAAATGAGTTATAAAGTTCTACTATATGACATTGAATTATAGCTATTAGTACTGTACTATATTTTATACTTAAAATTTGTTAAGAGAATATATCTCATGTTAAGTATTCTTACCACAAGTAATAATAATAATGGAGACAAGAGGAAACTTTGGAAGGTGATGGATATGCCTATGGCCTTGATGGTGATGATGATTTCATAAGTGCATACTTATCTCCAAACTCATTGGGTTGTATGAATTAAATATGTACAGCTTTCTACGTGTCAATCACATCTTAATAAAATGGTTTAAAACACATAAAAATTAAGATTTTTGTCCTCATTAATGATGACACATATGTGTAATCTTGGTCAGTTGTTTAGGCTACCTACAGATACCATAACTTGGGCAACGCTTTGTTTCAGTGATCTAAATCTTAACACATATGTTTTTACCATTATAAGTTTCGCGCAATAAATCTAGCATATATTAATAATAGGCAGCCATATACTCCCTGAATTGTATCAATCTACCCTAAATTGTATCAATATATAATTTATCTATGCCCAAGTCTGCTCATATCAAGAAACGGGAAGAAGTAGGAAGGAGCCAATATCTCAGTTTTACTGTAGTTTTCACTGTAATTCACACTTAGCCCCTTCCCTTAAGAGAATGCTTGTGTGTGTGTATGTATGTGTGTGTGTATATATGCGTGTGTGTATGTATATGCACACACACACATATTTTAACCTCATATAGCTTTTTTTATACTGGTACTGGAGATTATAAGAATAATAAGGCAGAGAGAATCTTCACTCTCTGATCTCAGGCTAATACTGTAACTAACCAACCATCATATAATATGCACACATAGGTAAAACCTGTATATACATACCTATAAAACAGGGAAAATAAGTGTAATTGTGTCTTTTATATTTTGTGACCCCCAACGTTTTATAAAGTCTTTGTAACTACCACAATTATATTAATATTAATTAGATAGGCAACTTGACATTAAAAAAAGAAAGTATGTTTTCTTACAATTATACCAAGGTGAGGAAGTGACATTTTGTACAACAACAGCAAAATGGTTTTCACAGATTTTTAGCAAATTCAGATTTTTTTCTAATGCTGCATTATGAACAAGGCTTGCAGTCAGTCTCTGGAAGGCTATTCGAATAGGTAATTAAATTCAATCTGTGCACTAACTGGCACAGAAGGTGAGAAGAGAAGTCGTACCTGCCAGCGATGCTCTCAGTTGCTGTGACAACTAGATTTGAGAAACTGGATAAAATCAAACATAGAAAGTCCCCAATCTAGAGCTGCCCACTTTCCCAGTCAGAGGTATACATCAATGACTCTTGCTCATTTCGTGCTGGGAAATGTCCACAAAGTAACCTGTAAACTTCTGCCCCCCTCTGAAAACTGTGTCCTCTTTATCACTGCTGGAGTCAGTGCTGGTGCAATCAGAAATATCAGTCCCCCCACCCATCGCCACTCAACCCAAAGCCTCTCAGTCATTGATGATCTTGTTCTACCTCCACTATTGTCCTTTATTTTTCTTTCATTGGAATATATTCTTTGCCTTAAGAAAGCAAGAAGTGTATGCCTATGGCCAAAACCGAGAAAACACTGATATATAATAGATTTTATCCAGTTGTACAATGATGGCTGGTTGTTTTTTCTTTTTAAAAGGTGTTTTTTTAATAATGTCATGATACTATTTTATGAATAAAACTATTAAGTACTATGCAATTTCTAAGCTTGCCACTATGATGGCATGGAAAATGTCCTCATGTCTACTCATTCCTAATAAATACTATCTGGAATTCTGTGTTGAGTCATGCTGTTAGCACTGTAACCCAGCACATCACAGTCTGTTAAAGACCTCTAAAAGCTCTATGCATGACCATCGAATGACTACTCAATTTCCTGTGCTGTGGCTACACAGAAAGAAAAATTATGAGTGAATTGCTTATAAAGACCAGAGCTTCACCTTAGCCAAGACCACAGCTTATGTCTTCAGATCACTTCATCTTATGTCGCCCACATTTTCTTAGTAGCACCTGAAAATTATATGTATTTCAACATCCCCATTTTCATCAAAACCTTGTCACATTTTCTTATGGTTTCAGTCATTTCAAGAACACAATAAGTAGTAATAGACTAATTACAGAAATTGAATCCTGGTACTATCTACAATGTAAATAGTGACTATTTAGTCTGGTTAGGAAAGACAGGTTGAGTAGTTCTCCAATATACTTCATGCTACCCTTATGAAAGAGATGCTTAATGTACTTCTAGTTAAGTATAAACTCACCCAAAACTTCAGTAAATCATTCCTTTTCAAGTTTCCTGTAAACTTCTGCCCCCCCTCTGAAAACCATAGCTTCCTCATCACTGCTGAAGTCAGTGCTGGTGCAATCAGAAATGTCACTTCCTCCACCCATTGCCACTCAACCCAAAGCCTTGCCTGTCCTTCATCCTCCTCTTCACTTAGAGCGTTCCTAAATGATCAAACAGCCAAAACAATTAGGCTAGAGAGAATGATGAAGATTTAGCCAATCTCTCACCTACTACAGCCAATCAAACTATCCTAGTTCTGCAACAAATTTGGAGCTTGTTGAGCAGACTTGAACTTCTCTAAGCATAGTACACTCTATAGAAAACTGGCACAAAATCAGCCAGGCATGGTAGCACGCCTGTAATTCTGGCTACTGGCTACTCGGAAGGCTGAGGCGGAAGGATCACCGGAGCCCAGCAGGTTGAGGCTGCAGTGGCCAAGAGCAGCCACTGCACTCCAGTCTGGGCTACTGAGTGAGACTCCAACTCAAAAAATAAAAAAGAAAAGAAAAAAAAAGAAAACTAGCACAGGCTAGATAAGGAACAAATATCTAAACTTAAAGCTATAGCCAGAGTCTGTGATGAGGCACAGATCTTCAGAAAACGTTTACAAACATATTCTAAGATGTATGTGACACCAGCTATCAGGGCCTGGACTAGGGTAGAAAAAGTGAGGCAACTAAGGTACAAAATTTAAGGAGGCACTCACTCTCAAGTGCCAACCCTGCATGTGCACGACATTGAGAATGGGTGCTTCCTTAACTGTTACGCCCTGGACACTTCACTCACCTCACTCTAGTTCAGGCCCTGTCTGACTTCCACATCCTTTACCTTTGGGAAAGAGTAGGAGAGAGTGTGGTGTACCACATGGAGTAGCCTGAAAAGTCACACCAGCCACCAAGAGAACACCATAGCCTGAGCTGTTAGTGACCTTAGATCACAGGAAAAAGAGAAGCCAGGAAACAATTATGGAAGAGAAAGACTACAAATCTTGTTGGCCCACTACTGTTTTAAACATCTTTTAGTAACACACAACAGAGTGTTCTCATGTAAAGATGGTCAGCTATCTAGAAGGAAGATATGCCTTTTTGCAAAAGTACCTGAGCCAAGGGAAATGGGCTAAGACCTGTATTTTAGTTGTTTCTGGCATAAAGATTATAAAAGTGGAACCCCTAACATGGTTAATAATTAAAAGGTCTTAAAAAGTTCACAGTTTTCCTAAGACTGGTCTGAGTGTTGCTTTACATTTTATAAGTAACTTTCAAATTTATGATCTAATGTATCCACCACATCTCAGTCAAGTAGCAACCTAGATACAGGTGTTCCTTGGCTTCCAGTGGGGTTACATTCTGATAAACCCATCATAAATTGAAAATATAATAAATTAAAAATGAGCATTTTGTAGACCTGATAAGATGCAAAAACACAAGACACAATATTAAAAAATGCTGGCAACACAATACACTGTAGAGCATCTTATGTCTCCCGTTGTGATCACATGGCAGAAGGTGAGCTGTGGCTAGCACTGTCCCACATACTGCTAGCCAAGGAAAAGATCAACATTCTAAATTCCAAATACAGCGTCTACTGAATGTATAGCACTTTCGCACCATCCTAAAGTTGAACCACCCTAAGTCAGAGATATCTGTATAATTATTTCCCTTTTACAAAGGAAGAAACCTGGAGACAAAGGGGGTTACTGCCGAAGCCTGGCCGGGGAACATGCAATTTTTCAGGAGGGATCGTGGAAGAGTGGTAAGAATTTGAATTAGATCTTGACTTGGATCTGGGATCCAACACTATTAGCTGTGTGGCCTTGGGCAACTAATTTCACCCTTTCTTGCTTCCTGCTTCCTGTTTCCTTATCTATAAAATCTATGAAACAAAACATAGCTTTTCTGATTATGACAGGCATGAAACTAGAAAGCGGTACAAACTATTTAGAAGCATATCTAGCATATAGTGAGTCCTCAACAGACACTATACTCCTTTTCTCTTAGTATTCAGTACTGTACCAATTCCTGGTCCCTCTGCTTCAAATATTGCCATGAGCCCTTTCCAAGATGACTCCCCCTCTGAATGCAGTGGGCAGTTTCTCCAACCAGAAGATGAATGACAAAGAAGGGTCCTTTGTTCATTAAACAAATTCTTTCACACAGCTAAATGGGATGCGGCCCCCAGGGAGCGGAGGTGCCATGAAAAAGGAGGCAGGCCATCATTTTCATTGGAAATAAATCAATGCATGAATCAGAGCAGTGCAGCTCAGGGACCAGGGTGGGAAGCATTTTTAGAACTGTCACTTTAAAAATATGTTCCCTCCTGCCTTGCGGCTCTCTCAGTGGGCAGATTTTAAAATAGAAACAAGTAACTTTAATTAGGCTCTAATTAGCTCCACAAGTTTGGTGAGCTAGGATAGTTTATTTTAGAAAAAAAAATATAATAACAGACGGAGGATTTTCCAGGCACCACAACTTTAATTACAATCCCAAACACCTCAAGCATGCTTACTGGGCCAATTAAATCAGCAGGGCAGTGGCAAAGCTTAATGCACTATGCTAGACCCAAGCTATGATGATGCTTTCTACTTGAGTTTGTTTCCAAAGTAATTTGAAAAGCAGATAACTTACAATGCTTACTTAAACAGAAGCAGGAGGCCTTTAAACTGTTGTTAATGCTCAATTAACGGGGATATCAAAGATGGGGATTCTCTAGATCAGTGTTACTCAGCTGGGTCATGTTCATGTTTCCCTCTTCTTGTTTGTTTCCAATGCATCTCCTAAGATGGAGTCCCTTGGGTCTTTCTCCTACCTCTCTTTGAGTCTTGGTAGGAAATTCATATAAGTGACCAGTCCTCAGAAAGAAACCAGAGAGAAAAACTGCCCTATATGGGCTTCTGGCATCTTCTGATGCACCAGTGGGGCCAGCCCACAGTGGATTTCCTCTGAACTTAAGGAGAAGGAGAGTAATTCAAGGAAAAACAATATTTCCTTCTGCATCAGTTACACATCTAGAATGGTAAGGGCAATAAAAGAGGACTTGCATTTTCAACCACATTTGGCAGAATGTGAGGGTAAACACGCATGTCTAATCTGGTGATTAAACCTCTACCAGAGGTTGAAAGGAGAAGTCCATGCAGATAGGGAAATGTTTTCCATTCCTTCTCAAAAATACATTTTCCATATCATGTGGGAGACATAGAACATTTGTAGCCAATGAATGATCAGGTGGTCTCTGCCCACAGTCACAGATCTAATGAATATACAATCAAGGGCCTTTGCTTGTGATCCTGTATATAAGAAGAGTATTCTGGGTCCTTCCTTTTATTTTCTCAGAGTTACTTTGAAATGAATCCACTATAGCAAGTTAATGTTCTCTTTCCAAATGAGTAAGTAGGTTGGAATAATGTAAAAATCAGTATACAGGTAATCCTGTATGCACCCGCTTAACACTAAACATACTGAATGACTCCAATTATTTTACCTTATTTTTCATGACGTTATTCATCAATTTAAATCTGGTGCTCTGTGGAATTCACTCATTTATCTAACAAACAGTTAAGTACTAAATGGGTGTCTGGCACTGGGCTAGCTTCTGAAGGTAAAAAAGGAATAAAGCAGGGTACCTCCACTTGAGGGGAATACTACCTAGAGAGTGGAATGCAGGACCGTAGAGTCAGGGGAAGAGAAGGAAAAGCTGACCAAAAAGAATAAGAAAACATCCACCTAACGTTAAAGCTCTGAACACTGGAACTTCAATTTAATAATAGACCAAACCAATGCTATTCAAAACCATTAGGTCTATTAAGTTACATTTGAGATCAACTAAATAAAGTAATCCTTAGACAAGCAAACAAAAAAGGTAACTTTCTTCACCTTTCAAGTCACCAAAGGAAAGTGTCTCAAGTCACCAAAGGAAAGTGTCCCAAGTCAGTGACTTCATCAACCCATTTATTGTGACTGTTACTTCTCAGGTCTCTCCTGCCTACAAGGAACAATAACAGTCTCAGTGGTCTTTCACTGGTTCTGGACCACTTCTTTTTCCTTCCAAATAATCACAGGAATCTTTAGGAAGAGTATCACTCTCTTACACAAACTTTGACTACCAAAAGACATGCCATTTTTTCTTTTCAGTTCTCCAGCTCGCATAAGTTATGCCTGGTCTCTGGCAACACCAAAAGTGATGGTGACATTAATAATAAAACGAATAATAACCAACATTCAATAAGCATATATTATGTGTCAAGTACGGTAATGATTTGCATTTGATTGTAAATTTAGAGTTTCTTTAACCTTTTAAATCAAGTCTCTGAAATAGTATTATTTTCTCTTTTTTCTGTATAATGAAATGGAGCCTATGAGAAGTAATCTCAACCAAAATAAAAAGTGGTAGAGCCAAGATTCTAACTCAGAAAGTCTAAAGTCAAAGCAAGCATTATGCTCTCAGTAGGTACTACTGCTACTGCACAGAGGTTGATCATAAAGGTCACTGGCGCTAATGTTTGTACCAAGAGTCCTGCTGCCTGATGTTATGTACTGACGGCAGTAACACCACGACTACCACTGCTGATGTCACCGTCAGGGTCATCAACATCTGTAATAAAATACTACTGCTATCATCGCTGTCTTCAAGCCCAGTGAAGCCCTTCCAATATTCCCCATTAAAGCAAAATGTTAGTTTTTTAAAGAGCTCTTTTTAAAACTCTTATTGGATTTGTGGATACCCCATCCTCCCAGAAGAATTTGGTTTGAATTCTTAGGAGCTGCGTCAGAGGATGGAGTGGCAGACACTCTAGAGCCACTAACCTATTGTCTTTGAACCCACTACCTCCCCTCAAATCTTACTTGCCCAAAAGGAAGTTCTCTCTCAGGAAGCTTCTGAAATCCTCCTGCAAGTATTTTCTAGTGAACACCCCATAAACACACCCCAAACGGTATAGATGCTGTGGCCACCTCTAGAAGTAGAATGGATCACCACCATTCTAAAATATGGTTTGGATGTTGAGATGAGTGAAGCCATATACACACTTTGAGAAGGTATAAAAAGGCTTATTACTCATATTGGAATAACATCTGTCTTTACATTTTCTGTTTGCATTTTTTCTGGACTTTCAGATTTCCTTCTCTCTCTCTCTCTCTCTCTCTCTCTCTCTCTCTCTCTCTCTCTCTGTCCCCCCCTCCCTCCCTCTCTCTCTCTTTCTTTCTTTCTTTTTTAGAAAGCAGGTTTTCTTGCGCGGACCGAAAAGCTCCCCCCGTGGAAGGGGACCCGAATGGGTTGCCATTTTTTTTTTTTTCAGTCAAAGTCTCACTCTGTCACCCAAGCTGGAGTACAGTG
>CAUYQG010114650.1:0-16713 GCA_963574415.1 Tarsius wallacei | reverse complement strand
TGATCCAGCCCTATCCAGCTCCAGGCCTAGAGTACTCTCATTAGCATAACAAGGAAATCTCTGCCCAGGCAGGTCTCGAACCCGTGGGCTCAGGCAATCCACTCACCTCAGCCTCCCAAAGCACTGGAATTACAGGCTGAGCCACTGAGCCCAGCTATGCCTGGCCCTTTTAATTTTCTTTTTAGACACAGGATCTTGCTCTGGTGCCCAGACTGGAATGCAGTGGTGCAATCATGGCTCATTGTAACCTCATATTCCTTGGCTCAAGCGATCCTCCTGAGTAACTGGGACTACAGGCATGAGCTACCACGCCTGGCTAATTTTCTTTTTTCTTTTTTGTACACATGGGATCCTGCTATGTTGCTCAGGCTGATCTCCAGCTCTTGTGCTAAAGCAGTCCTCCTACCTCGGCCTCCCAGAGTGCTGGGGTTACAGGCATGAGCCATTGTCCTGGGCAGAGATTTCCTTGTTATGCTAATGAGAGTACTCTAGGCCTGGAGCTGGATAGGGCTGGATCAGACCTTGGCTCCAGATTGCTTGAGCTTTGTGATTTTGAGCAAGTCACCTATGTTTCAGTCTCATCTGTAGGAGGCAGAGCCCAGACTCATCAGCCTCCCAAGCCTCCATGCCTGGCTTTGCTCTCTCTGCCTCAGGAGGCAGGGAGGGGAGGGCAGAAGGCTGGCAGATGGGGCCTCCATAAGAGAAGTCCCCCTGGGTGTCTGCAGAAGCCCTGGTATGGGAGCCAAGGACTCGGTGGGGCCTTAGAGCTGGCCTCCTGCCCTCAGCTCAGCCAGTGTGACCACGGGGAAGGAGAGGCTGGGATGGGATGTGGGAGTGACTTCTGTGTGGGTGACTTGTGAGCGAAGGCCCCTAGTGGGGAGTGGGCCCGAGCCAGGAAGGGAGGTACCTGGATGATAGCTCTGTAAGGCCTGGGGGAGGAAGGAAGATGCACTCATACCTAGAGAGGACCCCCCCCTTCTGCTGGAAGACATCGGCAGATCCAAGGCCTACAGCCTTTCAGCGGAATAGAAAAGCAAAGCATTCATGAAGGACCACGAAAGCTGTGATTTCAGAGGCCGGCAGGGCTGGGGAAGTAAATAGTGGTGCCAGCTGCTTGCGGGCGCCGCGGTCTCCCGCTGTAGTGACCGTGCACGGTGGGACTGTAGCTCTGTACACATGAGTATGCCTCCAAATTCAAAGCATACCTCTGCCTGAGAGGGCAGCTCCCGGCTAATTCAAATCTAATCACTGGGCTAGGACGGGGTGGGAGGGTGGGGACGGGTAGAGGAGAGCCAGAGAGACGGGAAGGCGAATCTGCGTTTGTGCCCACGCAGTTGGAGGGACACACAGAACAGACTTCAGGGCCGCAAGGACGGGGCGGAAGAGAGGCTGGACCCAGGACGGGGGTGGGGGTGGGGTAGGGGGTGGAGGAGGAGGGGACGAAGGGCGGGGATGGGGGAGGCTCCTGAGTCTGGGCGGAGGGGAGGAGGAGCCCCTTCAGTTGGGATTTGAACTAGCCAATCAGAATCCACCTTCCCCCTCCCGCCTTCCCCCCCTCTCCCCACCCCGCGGCTGCAGCGCTGAGCTCATCTTGGGGCCTGGGGCCTGGGGCCTGGCGCTCTGGCTACCACCCTGTGCCCCGCGTGCCGGGCCTCTGGACATTTTTGGTCCTCAGAGTGCTGACTTCCTTGCCGTCGCCTGGAAGGATTGATGCACGTGGGCGGGGTGGGGACTGCCTGGGAGGGTATCCTTGGGGACTCTCCTGACTTCTCTGTGGATTCCTTGACCCCTGCCCTGACAGGCCCCCACTACTTCTTGGTGCCTTAGTTTCCCCTTCTGTTAAATGTGGGCTTCGACCAGCTGAATCCTAAGGGTTTCTGAGCCCCAGTGGTTTTATTGGGCATGTGGATTACTGGTGAGGGAGTCGGGAAAAACCTCAGGCCTCAACCTCCCACCCCCACTCTCCGCCGGTCCTCACAGTTGACAGAACCCACAGGACCCCGGGAGGAGACTACCCAGCATGAGGAGGACAAGGGCAGGGGGCAGAGATCTGCTCTGCCACTTGCTTACTGTGTGGCCTTGAGACACAGCTCTGAGTCTGTTTCTCCCTTTGGAAATGGAAGTGAAACTCATCTTTCCTTTCTCCCTCTAGAGACTTTTGTGAGGATAACACGAGCTAGGTCAAGGGAAGAGTGTGTTGCACGCTAAGTCCAGCAAATAAGCTCCTGTTGGATGTGGGTTGCTCAGAAGAACTTAAAAGGTACTAGAAGGACTGGTGGTCAGAGCGAGGATAGGCCAGAGTGTCAGCGTTCTGGGGTGGGTGAGAATCGTCTGGAGGGCTCGTTCACCATGTAGATTCCCAGGACTCCAACAGGGAGTGTCCAGTCCAGGGAATCTGTGATCTAAATTCTTATCTGAGGCTGGGCACGGTGGCTCACACTTGTAATCCCACCACTTGGGGAGGCCGAGGCAAGAGGATTACTTGAGCTCAGGAGTTTGAGACCAGCCTGGGCAACATGGTGAGACCTCATTTCTACCAAAAAAATCAAAAAAATTAGCCAGGCATGGTGGTGTGCGCCTGTAGTCCCACCTACTCAGGAGGCTGAGACAGGAGGATTGCCTGAGCCCAGGAAGTTGAAGCTGCAGTGAGCCATATTTTTGCCACTGCACTCCAGTCTGGGTGACAGAGTGAGACCCTGACTCAAATAAATGAATAAATTCTTGTCTGAGGGGACTCATGTAGGAAGCTGAGGACACACCAGTAACATGTTCCCTTCCTCAGATACAGATGTTGCTGGAGAAAACCTTCAGCAATTAAACCTTGGTTTTAGTTCCTAAGTGGTCTGTGCAGGTTGCCTCTCTTTGAGCCTTAGTTTCCTCATCTGTAAAATGGGGATGAGCCAGGTACAATGGCTTGAGTCTGCAATCCCAGCTACTCCGGAGGCTGAGGTGGGAAAATTGCTTGAGCCCAGGAGAACAAGACCAGCCTGGGCAACATAGCAAGACCTCATTTCTCCAAAAATAAAAAATAAAAATTAACTGGGCATGGTGGTGCACACCTGTAGTCCCAGATACTCAGGAAGCTGAGGTAGAAGGATCTCCTGAGCCCAGGAGTTCAAGGTTATGGTGAGCTACGATTGCACCACTGCACTCCAGCCTGGGTGACAGAGCAAGGCCCTAGCTCTAAAAATAAAGTAAAATAAAATAGAGGTGACATTCCCCCTGTCCTGGGGTTCATGGGAGGATTCAGCCACACAGAACTCAGAATGCTGCGGCCAGGGGCAGCATTCTGAGCTCTTTAGTGAGAGTTCCTGTCCCCCTCCCTGAGAGTCAGAGTGACAGGCCCAGAGGTCTAGGAGTGGAGGGGCCCAGTGCATGGGGAGACTAGAGGCTGCTCTCTGTCCTTGGCAGGAGCCAAGCCCCAGTGCTACAGTCAGTGACCTAATGGCTGAGTGCATTTGTTTGTGCCTTGGGGATTTGCCCTGGTTTCCGGAAGCTGCAGCTGCCTCGCCTCCCTTGGTATCTCAGCCTCCTACCCATGACATAGGCACGTGGGCCCTTAGGTGCCTGATGCAGTGAACCCACTGTCGGGACTTATTATTAATCTTCTATTGTTGATGTTAATGTAATGTGTCTTCAAGCTTTGAGCCTATACAACAGGACCAAGTTGAGAGCAAGATTTTATTATGCATTTATTTATTTATTTATTTTTTAGAGATAGGGTCTTGCTCTGTCACTGGGGCTGGAGTGTAGTGGCACAGTCATAGCTCACTGTAGCCTTGAACTCCGGGCCTCAGGGAATCCTCCCACCTCAGCCTCCCGAGTAGCTGGGCCTAGAGGTGTGCCCCCATGCCAGGCTAGTTTTTTATTTTTGTGTAGGGGTGGGGACTCCCTATGTTGCTCAGACTGGTTTCAAACTCCCGGTTCAAGCGATCCTCCTGCCTTGGCCTCCCAAAGGGCTGGGATTATAGGTGTGAGTGAGTGCACCCATCCAAGAGCAAGACTTTAGAGTTGACCTACTGGATTTCAAATCTTGGTTCTGCAGCTTCCTAGCTGTGTGCTTGGGAAGTGGCCTTTCTTTTCAGAGCCTCAGAATGGGGATAGTAATCAGAATGCTTCCCAAGGGGGTGAAAAGCATGTGGTGGACACTGGGGGAAGGCTAACTGATTCCATCAATCACCTGTGAGGGCTGAGGGGTCCAGGACCCCTGAGGCTCAGAGAGGGGAGGGGGCATGCCCAGGCCACAAGGCTCATGCCTCCTAGTCTGGCATGTTCTTTGCTCTCATTGGTCTCCATCTGGGGCACAGAGCCCTGTGGGGGTCTGAGGTTAAGGGCTCTTTGTCCTTGTTGGAATGCTGCAAGCTGCCTGGGGTTGGCCTTTCTTGACATCGCAGCTGTTGGGGTCGGGGGGAGCAAATGGGGAAGGAGGTCCATGAGATTGGGGCACAGGGAACCAGGGCTTCACAGGGACATGAAATCCATAGAGTCACTCGTGAATCCAAGAGGATCCAGAAACTCACTGGGTCATGCCTCCTTGGTGGTGACCAGGTAGGTGCCCCGGTGGAGGCCATGGTGAAGGGGGGGCACCCCCCAGCTGGGGAGGAACTGGTCTACATGGGAGCACATTCGGAAGAGGAGCCCTGGCCCCCAGTGGCCTGTTTTCTCACCCTAGGCAGGAACACAGCCCCCTCTCTGGACAGTGGGTAGGATGGGCATCTGAGGAGAGCACCCCCAGCCCGACTCAGGCAGGTACAACCCTCCACATATATTTAGCCATTCACTTCTTCATACTCTTCCCTTGTCACTTGTTGTATCCTTGGAATTGTTTGTTCATCCAACAAGCATTTATTAGGCACTTCGTGTGTGCAGCTAAAACACATAGATTTGAATGATCCCAGGCCTGGTCTGGGGCCTTGATCTCTATAACTCACCACTCCTGCCCCTAGTGCCTAAGCAGGATGAATGAATGAATGAAGTTTTGATCAGAACTGAGGCTTACTGGGTGACCTAAAACCCTACACTGGGAACCACAGCCAGAAGCCAAAGGCTGAACATAGCCAGCAAAAGCTCCGCGGTTGGGTCAAGTTGGGCAAAATCAGTGCACAGAGGTAGAGCAATCACCTTGACAGTGATTAAAGATTGTTGGTTTGGGGTTTTTTTGAGTGGGAGTCTCACTCTGTCGCCCAGGCTAGTGTGCACACGGCCACCACAGCCTCGACCTGCTGGGCTCAGGCGATCCTTCTGCCTCAGCCTTCCAAGTAGCTGTAGCTGGAATTACAGGCACACGCCCGGCTCATTTTTTGATTTATTGTAGAGACGAGGTCTCACCAAGTTGCTCAGGCTGGTCTTGAACATCTGAGCTCAGACAGTCCTCTCGCTTTGGCCTCCCAGAGTGCTGGGATTACAGGCTTGAGCCACTAAGCCTGGCCTGTTGGACTGTTGTAAGCAACTGTTGTGTTCCCGCCAGCAGCCCAAGAACTACGTCCTTTATTTCTCAGCAGCCCTCTTTACTGTTGCCCACACTGACTTCAACAGCTAAATACCTTGTCTCAAGTCATATAGCAGCAAGTGCCAGGACCAGGCTGTAGTCTCGATTTCTCCTCTATATTGCTTGCCCACTTTGTGGATGAGGAGAGTCTGGGGTCTAGGGAGGCTGTAAGGGGCCTATGGGCAGCTTCTGGCTGCCACTGGAGATCTTCAGGGACAGAGGGGCAGCGGGCAGCGCGGGAGGGGGAGGCCATGCCCAGTTTTCCTTTCTAGTGGTTGTTTTTCCTGGCCCGTCTTGCACACTGCCAGAGGTCCGTGCTGAGCTGGGCTTGAACCCAGGCAGAGGACACAGCCAGGGAGGGCCCTCTTCCCTTCCGGCAGGGAGGAGGTGCCATGGCCATTTCCGGGACCAGCAGGCACCAGTGCTGTGCTGTCTGCCCCACACAGATCTCCTGCTGGCAAAGCCCTGGCACTCCTGTCCCCTTAGCCAACCCCCGGGGCTTCCAGCCCAGCCCTCACTGGCTCTGTGTGACCCTGAGCAAGTCACTTCTGCCCTGAGCTCCAGTTTCCTTGTCAGGAACATGGGAGCCAGGACTAGGGGGAAGCTGAGGGAGGCTGGCACCCAGTGAGTACCACCTAACAGTAGTGCCCAGCCCACTCAAGGGTGGAGTCTGTGTGGCCTCCCAGCTCTTAGTGCATGGCCCCCCTGACCAACACTTCATTCATTCATTCATTCATTCATCCAGCCAGCCAGTCATCCATCCTGCTTGGTCACTGGGGGCAGGAGTGGTGGGTTATAGAGATCAAGGTCTCAGACCAGGTCTGGGCTCACTCCTATCTATGTGTCCCAGCAGCAGCACCGGGCTGCACACACTAAGCGCCTAAGAGCTAAGTGCCCGCATCCCCACCGCCCCCTTTCCTGGCTTCCCTCACCCAGCCAGCAGCAGCAGGACAGGGCGTCTTCCAGGAACTGGTGCTGTCGCTGCAGAGTCCTGGAATGGGGTTAGAGACTGTGGCTCATTTAGCGTCTTTCTCTTGGGATGACTTGGACACCTGCCCAATCTTTGTCATTTCAGGCATGTTCTACATCCCAGATGCCTGGAAATAGGTCTCAGGATCGCATGGTGATCTCTGGCTAGCCATGCCCTTCTCTGGGCTCTGGCTCTTCAGAGCAGCAGTCGCCACTCACTTGCTGCTCACTGTGTGTGGGGCCCTGGGCCAAGGCTTTTTGTGCAGGAGCAGATTCAGTCCTCCTGTTGGGTTCATGAGGTTGGTCCTGTTGTTATTGTACCCATTTTATAGTTGAGGAGACTGAGGCGCAGAATGGGGAAGTGACTTGCCCAGGATCACATGCTGTTCACTGGCAGAGCTGGGACTTGGTGGTTCTGAGATGCCCATCTTGCTGTGGGTTCTCCCCCCACCCCCAACCTCAGGTCACTCTGTCGAGGATGAGCTTCTGGCACCCCCACAGGCTCTCGCAAGGACTTGGGCAGGAAGGCGATTAGGAGAGGTTTGGAAGTGTGAAAAACCCCGGCAAATGCAAAGGTGTTCCTTAGGGCAGGCAGGACTTCCCCGGCCTTCTGGGGCTGTGCTGTGCTGCAGATGCGGGAGCAGGGCTGCCTGGGCTGGGGCTTTGATTTTGTTCCTTCCTGGCTGCTTGTCCCTTGGTGAGTTTCCTGGCCTCTTTGTGCTCAGTTTGCTCATCTGCTAAGTGGGGGTGATGGAGTAGGACCTGGCTTCCCCCAGGGCTGCTCTGCAGCGGAGGTGGGGTGGTCAGTGGGACTGGTGGGGCTGCTGCCCTCATCCTGCTCAACCCTTCTTGCCTCGCCCTGCCCAGGTCTCTAAGGACATCTCCATGCGGCTGCACAAGGAGCTCGAGGTGGTGGAGAAGAAGCGGGTGCGGCTGGAGGAGGAGAACGAGGCGCTTCGGCAGCAGCTCATCGAGGCCGAGCTGGCCAAGCAGGTGCTGCAGGCAGAGCTGGAGCGGCCGAGGGAGGTGAGCTGCATCCTGGTGGCAACCTGGGGCCGCGGGCACATGCACGCCCAGCCTGGCCGGTGTCTCTGAGCTTCTGCCTGCTTGTGGGACATGGATGGCCGTGCCTCACCACCTTGGTTGCCCCTCATTTATTCCTCTGGCACCTGCTGTGTACGTTGTGTGCTGGATACAGAGGCCGCATGTTGAGCAGAATAATGCAGGTTTCTGCCCCCAGGAGCTCATGGACTCACAAGGCCGAGAGTCACTCAGCAAAGAACCACAGTTGCTGGGAAAATAATGCCCAGCAGGGGCCCAGACCTCCTGCCTCAGTTTCCTTATCTATAAAATGGGACAGGCCAGGCGCAGTGGCTCATACCTGTAATCCCAGCACTTTGGGAAACGGAGGTGAGAGGATTGTCTGAGCCCAAGGGTTCGAGACCAGCCTGGGCAACTTGGCGAGACCTCGTCTCGACAATAAATCAAGAAAATTAGCCGGGCGTGGTGGCTCATGCCTGTAGTTCCAGCTACTTCGAAGGCTGAGGCAGAAGGATTGCCTGAGTCCAGCAGGTTGAAGCTGCGGTGGCTGTGAGCATGCCACTGCACTCCAGCCTGGGTGACAGAGTGAGACTCCGACTCAAAAAAAAAAAAAATAGGGCAGTAGTATCCTGAGGCACTGTGAGGGCTAACTGGGATAACTTGTATGGACGTGCTTCGGGGACTGCCAGGTGTTGGTACTTGGTGTGAAGTCAGTGCTGGGGCTGGTGCTCAGACTGATGTCCCTTGGGTACCAGATGCTTCCTGAATGTGATCCCTGGGCGCCATCCTCTTTACCTTTGCTCTTGCTTGTTTTTCCTCCTCTTGACATACTTTCTTCTCCTTCTGCAGTGTGTTAGGCATGCAGTGTGTTACGTACCATGCCTGATCATTCATCTCAAAATTTTTTTTTTTTTTTTGAGGAGGAGTCCAGGCTGGAGGGTAGTGGCACACTCACGGCACCCCAGCGTTGACCTGCTGGGCTCCAGCGATCCTTCCGCTTCAACCTTCCAAGTAGCCAGAACTACAGGCATGTACTACCATGCCTGGCTAATTTTTGATTTGTTGTAAAGACGAGGTCTTGCCAAGTTGCCCGGGCTAGTTTCGAACCCGCGGGCTCGGGCAGTCCACTTGCCTTAGTCTCCCAAAGTGCTGGGATTACAGGCTGAGCCACCGAGTCCCACCTCAAAAATTTTTATGAAGGCCCAATGAAGTTGTGATCAAACCCATTTTTTTTTTTTTTCAGATGAGGTCTTACTGTGTTGCCCAGGCTGATCTCTAACTCTTGAACTCAAGCAGCTTTCCCACCTCAGCCTCCCAAAAGTAGCCGGGATTATAGGCATGAGCCGCCACGCCCAGCTTGATCACACCCATTTTATGGATGAGCAGACAACCCTTGAAAGAGATAGGGATGCCCTCAAGGTTATGTGGGGCCCAGTGGGCTCTGCACAATGCCATCGGGAAACCTAGGAGACCCTTGAAGGCTGGAGTCCTCCTTACTCTAGAGTTCTGTGTTCCAGGCCAGGGTCAGCTTGTGGCTCCTGAGACAGCTGGACCTCAGCTCTCTGGCTTCTCGTGAGCCATCCTGTGATCACGCATTCTTCTAAGGCACAGTTCTTACTGCAGGCTGCCTGCCTGTGTCCCCAGGAGGTGGGCACACCAGCATTCCCAGACTGAGAAGCTGCAGCCCAAGGCCTGAGCTGTCTTTCAGCCATCCTTCCTGCTTAGCATGCTGGCTGTACCAACACCTTCTCAGTGTGGAGAGGGGTATTTGCTGCTGAGGGCAGTTGCGGAGCCTTGCTCCCTGCTCCAGGGCTGGCTGGAGGACCCTTTCCTTGTGCATCCTCCCACCTAGCATGGCCTGGCCAACAGTTCAGGGCGCTGTCTTCACGCCACACTATTGCTGCCACCACCCTTGACAGTGAAAAGGGGAGACAGTTTCAGAAAGCATCCTGGAGGTTAGCCTGTTCCCGCTGCACAAGTGAAGAAGCTGAGGCCCAGAGAGGAGCATCCTGCTTGAGTTCACCCAGTCTTTCCTTAACAGAAATGTGCTTCCTTACCGAAACCCTGAAGCCACTTCCTTCTTCTAAGTCTCAGTTTAATAGCTGTACCCATCCTATGAAATTGTGTAGGATCATTGAGATTGTGGGACCTGGCCGGGCACAGTGGCTCACGCCTATAATCCCAGCACTTTGAGAGGCCAAGGTGAGAGGATTGCCTGAACCCACAGGTTCGAGACCAGCCTGGGCAACTTGGCGAGACCTCAAATATATAAAAAATGAAAAAAAAAAAAAAAAAAGATTGTGGAACCATAAAATACTATGAAGAAGTTAAAAAGAATAAGATACGCCTGAGGTTCCAGCTACTTGGAAGGCTGAAGTGGAAGGTTCGCCAGAGCCCAGCAGATTGAGGCTGCGGTGGCCGGGAGCGGCTACTGCACTCTAGTCTGGGCGACAGAGTGAGACTCCAACTCAAAAAAAAAAAAAAAAAAGAATAAGATAGCATGGCAGTTTCTCAAAAAAGTAATCATAGAATTATAGTATGTTCTAGCAATTCCACTTTGGGGAATTGAAAGCAGACTCAGAAACATTTGTGCACACCCATGTTCATAGCAGCATTATTTGCAATAGCCAAAAGGTGGAAGCGGCCCAAATGAAGATGAGGATACGTATAATGAAGTATATTATTCAGCCTTAGCCAAAAGGTGGATGCGGCCCAAATGAAGATGAGGATACGTATAATGAAGTATATTATTCAGCCTTAAGGAAAGAAATACCAACACACACTGCAGCGTTGATGAGCCTTGAAAACATTGTGCTGATTGAAATATGCCAGGCACGATCCAGAATAGTCCAATTCATAGAGACAGCAGGATAGTGGCTCCCAGGGGCTGCAGAGAGGAGGCTGAGGGGTTGGTGTTTGGTGGGTACAGGGTCTCAGTTTGGGAAAATGACAAGGTTCTGGAGATGGTGGTGGTGGTGATAGTTGCACAGCATTGTGAACGTACTGATGCCATTGAGCTGAACACTAAAAATGGTGGACCTTATATTGTGTATATTTTACCACAGTAAAACAAAACAGAATTAAAATGGTAAATTGTATATTATGTATTCTTTACATATGGTATGGAAAGATCTCCAAGTCCATTATTAAGCAGGAAAAGAAAGTTACTGAACTATACATATAGTGTCAAAGCCACTGCTGCTTTGAAGTCTGTACGCATTTGCTTTTCATTTTCTTCGTGCTGTGCTTAGGGCTTTTTTTAAACAATAAGAATGTATTTGGGCATTATTTGTGAAATGTCAGGAGCGGTCATGCGTAGAAAGAGCCCTTTGTGGTGCCTGCACAGAGTAGGTGCTCAAGGACCACTGGTTCGCTTCCCCTTGGAGATGGGATCTCGAGGCAGGTCGCCCTCCTGATGTGCACCCTCCTGATGTGCCCGTGGTGTCTCTGGATCCTGGCAGGAGCCTGTGTTTATTTGCTGGTTGTCCTCTCCCTCCCCCTCCTCTTTCCTGTCTTGGTTTCTATGGAGACGAGGTTCCCTTAGCAATGCTGCCTGAGCTGCAGTCCTGTCATCAAGATCTGCCTTTGCCATCCTGACAGGTTGCTCAGGCGATGCTGTCACCCGGCTGGGAACAGGAGCCCCTGGCCTGAGCTGATGTGGTTGCCATGGAGACAGTTCTTAGCCAGAGAGAAGGGAGGAGGCAGGCTCTCAACGAGGGCTGCGTGGCACTGCTGCCCAGCTGGGTTGCAGCTCAAGGCCGCACACCAGCCACTCTCTTGTCCAGTGTCATCCACGCCCTATTTTAGGCAGAAAGCCAGTGGCAGCGTTATTGTAACGTAGCTGCTGTGTGTGAGCACGTGCTCCGTACCAGGCCCTGCGTGAGCACTGCACACATAGTGTCACATTGTTTAACCTACCAACAGCCTCCAGGCGCACATAGGGTCATTGTGTCCATTTCGTAGGTGCCACTCTTTTCTTGGCAATTCTAAAAATTGCAATTTAATTCACACACCGTACAATTCACTATTTTATTTTATTTATTTATTTATTTTTCTTTTTGAGTTGGAGTCTCACTCTGTCGCCCAGACTGGAGTGCAGTGGCACGCTCCCGGCCACCGCAGCCTCGACCTGCTGGGCTCCGGTGATCCTTCCGCTCAGGGTTCTGAGTAGCTGGAATTATAGGCGCGCGCTACCATGCCCGGCTGATTTTTTTTTTTTAATTTATTGTAGAAATGAGGTCTCGCCAAGTTGCCCAGGCAGGTCTCAAACCCGCGGGCTCAGGCAATCCACTCACCTTAGCCTCCCAAAGCGCGGGATTACAGGCTGAGCCACCGAGTCCGGCTCAATTCACTATTTTAAAGTGTGTAATTCAGTGATTTTCAGTATATTCATGATGTCGTGTGACCATCACCATAATCTAATTCCAGGACATTTTTATTGCCCCAGGAGGTAACCCCCGTACCTGTTGGCAATTGCTCCACACTCCCTTCCCCCCAGCCCCTGGCAGCCACTAATCTGCTGTCTGTCTCTGGGATTTGCTTGTTCTGGGCATTTCATGCAAATGGAATCATGCAATATGTGATCTTGGGTGACTATTTTATTTAGCATAAGAATTTTCTTTCTTTTTTTTTTTTTTGAGTTGGAGTCTCACTCTGTTGCCCAGGCTGGAGTGCAGCGGCACTCTCATGGCCACCAAAGCCTCAACCTTCTGGGCTCCGGTGATCCTTCCACCTTCCAAGTAGCCGAAACTACAGGTGTGCGCTACCATGCCCGGCTAATTTTTGATTTTTCATTGTAGAGACAAGGTCTTGCCAAGTTGCCCGGGTAGGTCTCAAACTCGTGGGCTCAGGCAATCCACTTGCCTCTGCCTCCCAAAGTGCTGGGATTACAGGCTGAACCACCGAGCCCGGCCTAACATAAGGGTTTTCAAGGCTTATCCATCCATGTTGAAGATGTATCAGACAGGACGTTATTTTTGTGGCCGAGTACTAATCTATTGTATGGATGTCTGCCACATCATATTTGTCCATTCATCAGTTGGCGGACGTTGGGCTGTTTCCACCTTTTGGCTACTGTGAATACTGCTGCTGCAAACATTTACATGCAAGTTTTTGTGGTTACGTGTTCTCAGTTCTCTTTGGTATGTAGTAAGGAATAACACTGCTATACGCAAATGGGATTCGGAAAAGACAAAGGTGGGACACAAACCCAGACTTGTGCGTCCTCCAAACTCACACTGACTCTTGCAGCGGTGCCTCCCCTCCTTGCCCATCTAAGGGCTTTCCTAGGACTTTGTTGGGTTTTCTGGGCTTTGGAGGAGGCTGCACCCTCCAGCACGCACTGCCCTTCTGTGGACTTTCTACCTGATGGGGTAGGAAGGGCGCTGACCATAGATAGCCTTGGACCACTTGAGTTCTAATCCTGGTTCTGCCGTTGTCCTGGCGTTGCCACTTATTTGCAGATGACTGTAATCTTTGGCAATTGTGTAACTGCTCTAGTGCTCAGTTTGTTTATTTATAAAATTGGAATATTAATCCCTACTTCTCAGAGGTGTTTATGAAAATTAAACAAGACAAGCAGATGAAGTGCTTAGTATAGAATCAAGGCTTGCTAAATACTTATTATTGTTGCCAGAACGACCACTGGGATGGCCGGGGCTGGGAAGCCTTTGCCTTGCACGGAGCTCTCTGCACAGAGCTGCTGGTGGCTCGTAGAAGGAGCAGCTACATTTCAAGCCATCACCCACAGCTGGCACCGTCTGTCCCTGTGACATTTGATTTGGGACTAACGTCTAAACCATTCTTCCTTTCCTGCCCTACCCAGAAGCCACATGGCCTCCCTGGCTGTCTCAGCCACTCTGGAGAAAGAAGACCTTCGTCTCTGAGGAGCACCCACCCTGGTTCCTTCTGGAGTCAGCTTTGTATACGAAGCACAGTCTGTGTTTTCAGTGAGACCCTTCCAAATGCCCCCTCCGTATTTGGTGCAAATCTGCCCAGCCGTTTTGGCAGAAGGTTTGTTTGCTCCTCACAAGGCTGGCCTTTGTTTCTTGGCAGCAGGGAGGCACGGAAGGTATGGTAGGGCAGAGGCCCCAGCAGAGCTGTGCTCAGGCTGCTATCTGCTGGGCTGGAGGGGGCTTTGGGGAGGAACCCCGGAAGGATGGGGCTTCTAATAGGAGCTCTAGACCAAGGATGCTTTCAGGGCCACCTTGGCTGCTCACAGGCTGCCTTGTGAGTTGCTGCTGGGTGGGAAAACCCCTGCTGTGGGCCAAGCCACAGGGTGCCCTCAGGGCCCTGCACTTCCCTGGGCCTGTGGCTACATTCCTGCTGGTACCCAGGCACTGTCCTGCCCTGTCCCACCCTCCCAGCACCCAGGGCCAGAACATCTGCTTCTTAGGCAGGGACTGGCTCCTGCCCTAGGGGCTGCACAAAGGGACTGACACACCCTGGCTCCCTCAAGGGGCAGCACCATAGCAGCCTGGCCAGCTGCTGTGCTGGGGAGGGGGACCTTGTGTGCTCTCTTGTTTTCCCTTCGGAGTGGCCAGGTAGTGTGGGAGCCAAGTGGCTTAGAAGAGGTCCTACCATAAAGGCTGGAGCCCTCTCTTCTGCATGTCACCCTCTTTTCTGGTGAGGTTCAAGCCACTCATCTCCTCTTGCCTTTTCTCTGCCTGTTGGAAAGGTGTCTGGTGACTTCTTGGAGAAAGCACACTTTCTTTTTTCTTCTCTTCAGTGGTATGTACATTTTATTTATTTATTTATTTTTAGTTGGAGTCTCACTCTGCCACCCAGGCTGGAGTGCAATGGCACGCTTATGGTCACTGCAGCCTCTACCTTTTGGGCTCAGATGATCCTTCTGCCTCAGCCTTCCAAGTAGCTGGAACTACAGGCATGCACCACCACACCCGGCTAACTTTTTGATTTATTGTAGAGATGAGGGCTCGCCTAGTTGCCCAGGTGGGTCTCGAACTGCTGGGATTTACAGGCTTGAGACACCATGTGCCTGGCTAGTATGTACATTTTAAAAACATGTTTTGATGACTTTTCCCTTCCCCCAGCAGGCAGTATTACACACTTAGCAGAGAAAGATTAGAAAATTCAAATAAGCCATTAATAAAAAACTCTCCTGGAATCCAGTATTCAAAGGGAGTTTCTATTTGGGTGGAGGGCACGTACACTCCCAGTAAGTTTTTCTGTGTACATATATGCATATTTAAATGTCTATGTGAATATGTATTTTTTATCTTAAAAATGTAGTATAGGCCAGGCTCGGTGGTTCTGCCTGTTATCCCAGCACTTTGGGAAGCTGAGGCAAGTAGATTGCCTGAGACCAGCCCGGGCAACTTAGCAAGACCTCGTCTCTACAATAAATCAAAAGTTAGCCAGGCATGGTAGCGCACGCCTGTATTTCCTGCTACTTGGAAGACTGAGGCAGAAGGATCTTCGGAATCTAGCAGGTCGATGCTGGGGTGGCCGTGAGTGTGCCACGGCACTCTAGCCTGGGCAACAGAGTGAGACTCCAACTCAAAAAAAAAAAAAAAAAGTAATATAAACGCAGTGAAGCAAAAGGCTGGTTACAAAAGCCAGGAATGCGTGCCTAGCATTCCTCCAGGGAAGGCTGCGGGCACCCGTTGCTGCCCGGGGCAGGAGGACGGGTGACTGGGCCTTGTGTTCCTTAATGTTGAGCCATGAGGCTGTGGCATCTGTTCAGAAATAACAGAAGTAATGAAACTATACGTGAGATAAAAGAAGGTCTTCCCCAACCCTGACCACCCTACTCCTCAGCCTGAACCAGAGTCTGCAGTTTGCTTTGTGTCTCCCAGGCCTTCCTCTGTGTTCATATAATGTACTTTCTGTGTGTGTTTTTCTAAAAAAAGAAATATGGGATCATATTGTACACACTGTTTTTGTAATGTACATAATAATAAAGCATGAACATAGACTGTTTTTTTAAAATGATCTATGTTTTGGGGTTTTCTTTGGTCTAAGGTGCTTGTTATAAAAATCAAAGATCACAGAAGCAAATAAACATAGGAAGGAAAAAAGACTAAAACAGCTCATCATATTTCAGTATTTTGGACACAAAGACAGAGGTCCAGAAGGTCTGCTCTGGGTACATTTTTTACAGTGAGAATTTATTTTGTTTTGTTTTGTTGAGTCAGAGTCTCACTCTGTCATCCAGGGTGGAGTGCAGTGACACGCTCACGGCCACTGCAGCCTTGACCTGCTGGGCTCAGGCGATCCTTCTGTCTCAGCCTTCCAAATAGCTGGAACCACAGGCATGCACCACCATGCCTGGCTAATTTTTTGATTTATTGTAGAGACGAGGTTTTGCCTTGTTGTCCAGGCTGTCTCGAACCCCTGAACTCAGGCAGTCCTCTCGCCTCGGCCTTCCAAAGTGCTGGGATTACAAGCATGAGCCACTGCGCCCAGCAAAAATGTATTTTTATATGCTGATTAAAAAAATGTGTATATTGTGTAGTTTTGCCATGCACTGTGGCTCATGCGTCTAATCCCAGTACTATGAGAGGTAGAAGTGAGAGAATTGCCTGAGCCCATAGGTTCGAGACCAACCTGGGCAACTTGATGAGACTTCACCTCTACAATAAATTTTAAAAACTTATCTGGGCATGGTGGCTCAAGCCTGTGGTTTCAGCTACTTGGAAGGCTGAGGTGGAAGAATCACCTAAGCATAGCAGCTCCAGGATGCAGTGGCCGTGAGCGTGCCATGGCACTCCAGCCTGGGCAACAGAATAAGATTACTCCAACTCAAAAAAAAAAAAATTGTGTAGTTTTAAAAATTTTTAAAGGAAAAAACCTTCAGAAAAGGTGGGGCAGAGAGTCCAGGGTACAAGTCCTCTATATTCTTACTGTTAACAGCCTCTGTAAAGTCTCAGTTCTCCCCCCGTACATACACTAACACCCACAAACACACACTTCATATTTTTATAACCATGATAACATGCTGTGGGTTTTGTCTTTTTCAGTAAAAATTTTTTTGAGACATAATTCACATATCATGAAGTTTGCCCTTATAAAGCATATAGTTCATTGGTTTAAAAAAAATTTTTTTTTTTTTTTTGCATTGGAATCTCACTCTGTTGCCCAGGCTGGAGCCTGGTGGCATGATCACACAGCTTACTGTAGCCTTGAACTCCTGGGCTGAAGGCATCCACCCTCCTTAGACTTCAAGTACAGGCGTGCATCACCACTCCTGGCTA
>CAUYQG010114647.1:0-42860 GCA_963574415.1 Tarsius wallacei | reverse complement strand
ATGCATGAGGGAGTGCCTGGTGGGTGAGGGACGCCCCTCACCCACCTCACCTTGTGTTCATGTAAACATCTTGTGATTTTAGTGGGATTGTCCTTCCTCATACCTGAGCAAACACCTGGTGGGTGGGGGGGGCGCCCCTCATCCACCCGGCTTTGTGCTCACGTGAAAGTTTCGTGATTTTGCCCGCGAAAATTTGGGATAAAAGGAACATGAAAACCTCCATTAAACGGCTTCTGCTCAAATCCGTTTGAACAGTGGTCCATTCTCTTTCTTTCTCTGTCTCTCTCTTTCTCTCTCTCTATATATCTATCTCTCCTGCAGAATCGGCTCCTGCACTAGACAGGAGTCTAATCCCTTTGTTCCCTAGGAATAATCGCCGACGCCACCACACCTTTCCAGGGACACCCTAAATCTCCACGTGGGGGCTGTTCCCCCACAGGTGTGAGGAATCATCTTAATATATAAAAACAATCATCGCCTTTTCTGCTTAAACTTCTCTGGCAGCTAACGATTGTCTTCAGAATAAAGTGTAAACTTTTAAGCATGGTGGTGCCTTGATGTGATATTTTCCTATTTCTCTAGTTTCATAGTCTGATCTATGATTTTCTTTTCACTTTAAGTATCCTTACATACTGAATTCCTTTTTGGTCTTTATAGTTCAGTTAAAGCACTACCTACTCTATGAAGTGTCTTTTCTTCTTTCAAGTAGAGTTGACAATGCCCTGTCCTACTTTAAGTACCTAAAAGAAGTCAAACTGCTTTATTACTAAATAAAATAATTAAAATAATTACATAAGCACCCTACTCAAGATATCATTAAAAAGTAATTAGGTGAAATAAAAGATAGGGTATTAAAATATCAGAATCAATCATTTAAGAAGAGTTTGGGATTCTTTTCAGAAAATCATTTTGGTATGGGTTTTAAAGCCAAGCTATTGATAAGGCTAGCAATGCTTTGTAAAGTTACATTGTTTGCTATACAAAGAAAAAAACTTAGGTTTTTTCAACCCCTGAAGCCTAGAACTTCTCTCTGAAATACTATATAATTTCACTTTCTTGGTCAATATTATATTACCCATTGACTTGTCATTTTGTATTTTACACCTGATTTATGAATGTTTCGTGATGCTTAGTGGGGACAGATAGGAGATTTTTCTGTCAAGAAATGAGATATCCAGTCATAACGTTCACAAACATATCAATTTCGTAGCAAATTGGATGGATTTAGAGTCTATCATACTCAGTGATCTATCACAGAAACAAAGAACAGAGTGCCCCATGTTCTCACTCATAAGCTGACCCTGCTTTTACCATAATACTATAAGGGGTTGGCAGTAGTGGGATACTGCCAGGTGGGGGGGGGGGGGCACAACATCAATAAGGGTACCTGACCTCAAACCAGGCAAAGTGGGAACTAAAGGGAGTCACAAATTTTACCTGTATGATGACCACTTGTGTACCTAATCCCAAATTGTACCCCACATCTTTAAAATAAAACAAAAAGAGAAATCAAATCTGAGCAATTAGCATTCTTCTTTAGGACACTTTGTTTAAGGTACCACCTTGAACTTTTTACTTTATTTTATTTTTAAATTAAATTAAATTTTAGAGTTGTGGGGTACATGGGATAATTTGCTACATAAGTAAATTACGTACAGGTGAGATTTGGGCTTTTTGCAAGCTCTCTCTCCCCCTGGTAATGGACATTGTACCCAGTGGGTAGCTGTGTGCCTCTTGTCCTTCCTTCCTCCCTCCCCCATTAGCAGTTCCCAGTATCAGTTGTTCCTGCTTTTGTGCTCATGTGTCCAATGGTTAGGGCTCTCTTATGAGTGAGACCATGTGGTATTCAGTTTTTTTTGTTTGTTTGTTTCTGTGATAGTTAATTTAGAATGATAGTCTCCAGACATAATGCTTTTGTGCATATAATAGACTTATTTATTGAGAGTTGTAGGGTACAAGTGGGGATTTACTATATAAGCAGGTTGCATGCTGGTGAAGTTTGGGCTTCTAGCTGGCCCTCTTTTCACCTGATAGCAGACAAGGTACCCAGTGTATTGTCACATCTCGCCTTCTTCCTCTCTCCCTTCCTCTCTTAGCAATGTCCAGGGTCTGCTGATCCTACCCTTGTACTAGTGTGACCAATGACCAGGGCCCGTATGAGTGAGAACATGTGGTATTTACTTCTTTGTTTCTGTGAAAGTTCACTTGATATGGTCTCCAGCTGCATTCAAGTTGCTGTGACAGCCATGATTTTGTTCATCTTTATGGCTGCATAGTATTCCATCATGTATATTATCACATTTTCATTATCCAGTCCACTTTTGATGGGAATATGGGTTTGTTCCACGTTTTTGCTATTGTGAATAATGCTGCAATGAACATTTGTGTATAGATGTTTTTTTTTTTTTTTTGGTAAAGAGATTTATGTTCTCTGCATATATTCATAAATGGGATTGCTGGATTGTATTATAGCTCAATTTTTAGTCCTTTGAGAAAATGCCACACTGCTTTCCACAAAGGGTGAATTAGCTTACCTTCCCACCAACAGTGTAAAAGTGTTCTTTTTTCTCTGCAGTCTTGCCAACACCTCTTGTTTTTTGACTTTTTAATAATAGCCATCCTTACCAGTATGAGATGGTATCTCATTGCAGTTTTGATTTGCTTCTCTGATTAGTAAGACTGAGCATTTTTTTTTCATGTTTTTTGGCTGCTTGGATGTTTTCCTTTGAGGTGTCTGTTCATGTCCTTTGTCCACTTTTTAATGAGGTTTATTATTTTTTCTCTGTCAATTCATTTGAGTTGCTTGTAGAACCTGGATGGTAGGCCTTTGTCAGATGATAGCTTGCAAATATTGTTTCACATTGTGTGGGCTGTCTTTTTACTTTTTTTTTTTTTAAGTTGGAGTCTCACTCTATCACCCCGACTGAAGTGCAGTGGCATGCTCCCGGCCACCGCGGCCTCGACCTGCTGGGCTCTAGCGATCCTTCCACCTCAACCTTCCAAGTAGCTGGAACTACAGGAGCACGTTACAATGCCCCGCTAATTTTTGATTTATTGTAGAGATGAGGTCTCGTCAAGTTGACTGGGCAGGTCTCGAACTCGTGGGCTCAGGCAATCCACTCACCTTGGCCTCCCAAAGTGCTGAGATTACAGGCTGAGCCACCGAGCCCGGCCCTTTTTACTCTTTTGATGGTTTCTTTTGCCGTGCAAAACCTTTTTAGTCTGATAAGGACCCACCTATCAATTTTAGTTTTTGCTGAATTTCCTTTTGAGGACTTGGCCATGAATTTATTGCCTAGGCTGATGTCCAGGAGGTTGCTTCCTAAGTTTTCTTCTGAGATTCTTACAGAATAAAACTAGGGTCTAGTTTTATTCTTCTGCATGTGATTAGTCAGTATTCCTAGCACCACCTTTCCCCAAAGCTTGTTTTTGTCAGCTTTGTCCAAGATGAGTTAGTTGAAGGTCTATGGTTTATTTCAGGATTTTCTGTCCTATTTCATTGGTCTATGTATCTGTTTTGTAACAGTATTATGCTGTCTTGGTTACTATAGCCTTGTAGTAAAGTTTGAGGTCTGGAAGTGTGATACCTCCAGCTTTGTTCCTTTTGCTGAGGATAGCCTTAGCTATTTGGGCTCAATTTTGCTTTCTTATTAATTTCTGTATTGTCTTTTCTAGGTCTTTGAAAAATGATGTTGGTAATTTGATAGGGATTGTGTTGACTCTGTAGATTGCCTTGGGTAGAATGGACATCTTGACAGTATTGATTCTTCCAATTCATGAGTATGGGATGTTCTTCCATTAGTTTGTGTCATCCTTGATTTCTTTGAGCAGTGTTTTGAAGTTCCCATTGTAAAGGACTTTTACCTCTTTGGTTAGATGAATGCCAAGGTATTTTATTTTATTTTGTTGCCATTGTGAGTGGGATTGTTTTTTATTTGATCCAAAGTCTGCTTGTAGTTGGTGTATAGAAATGCCACTAGTTTTTGCACATTGATTCTGCATCCTGAGACAATATCAAAGTCACTTATCGGTGTAAGGTTTTTTGACAGACTCTTTCTCTAGGGCTTTCTAGGCTTAGAACCATATAATCTGCAAAGAGGAACAATTTAACTTTCCTGTTTCCTATTTGGATACCCCTAATTTCTTCCTTCTGCCTGAATTCTTTGGCCAGGATGTCCAGTATTATGTGAAATAGGAGAGGTGAGAGTGGGCATCCTTGTCTTGTTCCAGTTCTTAGGGGGAATGCCTTTAGCTTCCGCCCATTAAATATGATGTTGACTTCAGGTTAGTCATAGAGTGCACTTATTATTTTAAGGAATGTTTCTTTGATGCTAGGTGTTTGAGGGTTTTTATCAAGAAGAAATGTGTGGGATTTTATCAAATGCGTTTTCTACATCTAATGAGATAATCATGTGGTCCTTGATTATACAACTGTCTAGGGATGAATGATCCCACCCGGTCATGATGGATGATCCTTGACATGTGCCATTGGATGCCATTTGCTAAAATCTTGTTGAGAATTATTATGTGTATGTTCATCAGGGAAATTGGCCTGAAGTTTTCTTTCCTTTTTGGGTCTTTGCCATTTAGGGGTATCAGGATGATACTGACTTCATAGAATGAGCTAGGGAGAATTCCTTCCTTCTCAATTAATTTCCCAGAATACTTTCAACAGGACTGGTGTCAGCTCTTCTTTGTACATCTTGCAGAATTCAGTTGAAAAATCATCTGACCCAGGGCTTTTTTGTGTGGGGGGGTTGATTTCTTATTACTGAGTCAATTTCCTGCATTATTATTGGTCTGTTTAGAATTTCATCTCTATTTCAATCTTGAGAGGTTATGTGAACCAGGAATTCCCACATTTTCTCTAGATTTTCTAGTTTATTCACATACAGATGCTCATAGCAATCTCTGATAATCTTTTGTATTGTTTGAGGGTCAGTTGTAGCATTGCCTTTTTCATTTCTAATTGTATTTATTTGATATCTCTCTCTCTCTCTCTCTGTCTCTCTCTCTCTCTCGTTAATCTTGCCAGGAGTCTGTCAATCTTATCTATCCTTTCAAAGAATCAGCTTTTCATCTCATTGATCCTTTGTATTACTTTTTTGGTCTCTATTTCATTTAACTATGACTTTATTTTAATGATTTCCCTTTTTCTTCTAATTTTGCAATTGGATTGTGCTTGTCTTTCCAGTTCCTTTAGGTGCAACATTAGATTGTTTACTTGCAAGTCCTCTATTTTGTTATGTGTGTGCAATGCTATAAATGTCTCTTTCAGCCCTGTTTTCATGGTATCCCAGAGGTTGTGTGTTGTGTCTCTGCTTTCATTTGTTTCCAGAAATCATTTTACTTCTGCTTTGATTTCTTTGTTAACCCACAAGTCATTCAGGGGCATGTTGTTTAATTTCCATATATTTGTGTGTTTTGGGGTGGTCTGATTTCAATCTTTTGAAATTTGTTCAAACTTGATTTATGACAAACTATGTGGTCAATCTTGGAATATGTTCCATGTGCTAATGAGAAGAATGTGTATTCTGTGGTTGTTGGATGAAGTGTTTTGTAGATGTAGAGTTAAGTGCTGAGTGTAGAGTTAAGTGTTCAGATTTCCTTGTTGATTTTTTACTTTGATGATCTGTCTAAGGCTCCTAGCAGGATATTAGAATTTCTGAGAATAATTGTATGACTATCTATGTTCTCTCTTAGTTTACTTAGCAATTGTTTTATAAATATAAATGCCGTGCTCATTTGTTGGGTGTGTATATATTCAACATGAATATTTCTCAATGATGAATTGAGTCTTTTATCATTATGTAGTGTCTTTCAGTGTCCTTTTAAACTTTTATTGGCTTAAAGTCTGTTTTATCTGGTATAAGAATAGTTACTCTTGCTCTTTTTTGTTTTCCATTTGACTGGAAGATCTTTCTCCATGCCTTTACCTTGAGCCTATGGGTGTCATTTGTAGTGACATGGATTTCCTGAAGGCAGCAGAAGGATAGATCATGCCTCTTTATCCAATTTGCCACTCTATGCCTTTTGAGTACCATGTTTAGTTCATTCACATATAAGTTATTGATAAGTGGGTGTTTATTTCTGTCATAATGCTATTAAGAGGCTACTTTGCTTGTTAGGTTTTGCATTTGATTTGTATGGTCTATAGACACTGTGCTTGCCTGTGCTTTTGAGATGGGTGGAACTGTTGTTTTGTTTCTGTGCTTAGAACTTTCATAAGCATCTCTTGAAGGTCTAGTCTCTTAGGGACTGAATGTCTGGGAAGAATTTTAATTCTCCTTCAGTAATGAAGCTTAGTTTGGTAGGGAAGGAAATTCTTGGCTGGAATTGCTTTTCTTTAAGAATGTTAAAGATCAGACATCAGTCCTTCTGAGACGTATGCTGCAATTTTGAAGGGTCTTCCTTGGTAGGTGGTCTGTCCCTTCTCTGTAGCTACCTTTAGGATTTTTTTTTCCTTTATTCTCACCTTGGCAAGACAAATTATTATGTGCCTTGGGGATAGTCTTCTCATGTAATACCTTGCAGAAGTTCTTTGAATCTTTTACATCTACATGTCTGCTTTTCTAGTGAGATTGGAGAAATTTTATTGGATGACATCTTGGAAGGCTTGTTCCAGGATGCCCTCAGTTTCTCTTTCTCTCTCAGGGATGTCAATCAACTGTAGTTTTGGTCTCTTGCCATTATCCAAAATCCTTGTTTTTGTCAGCTTAGGTTAGTTTGGTAGTTTGGTCGTCAAGCTCTGATCTCCTCTGCCAGGGTGATTCTGCTGTTGAGACTTGCTATTGTGTTTTGAAATGCCCAGAAAGAATTCTTCATTTCCAGACATTCAGATTGGTCTTTTCTTATAATGACCAGCTCAGCTTCCTTTCCTGCATTGTTTCTGTGGCCTGGATGCACTATGTGTCCATCTTCTCATGGATCTCATTGAGTGTCTTTGCCATCCATAGTCTAATTTCTATGTTTGTTATCAGGGATGGTTCATTCTAGATAGGTTCCATTGCCTGGGACTGCTGGCTTTTTTTGTTGGCTCTTCCTCATCTGTAAAGGCAAATTATTCTCTTTTTATTTTTATTATTTTTGTTGTCGTTTAATTAGATAAGGTTGCTACTGTTGGGGAGGTGTTTTTGTTGTTGTTGTTGTTTGTCTGTCCTCCCTCCTCTGCCCACTTCTGTGGAGGGGGCGGCAATGGCAGAAAGGTGGTGCTCTGGGGGAAAACCGTCTGAAACTGTTTTACTGGAGCGATCTGGCAGAAACAGGGAGAGTTCTTCCCTCTATTTCAGAGGTTTACCCCTCTCTCTAGGACAGGTGATGGGGTCTGGAGCTCTTGTGTCCTCCTCCCCAAACTGCTTACCTGTTCAGCAGGATTGGCAGGTGTCCAAGAGCCAATTGGCAGTGACTCTTCTGGCTCAGGTGCTCTTGAGGGTGTAGAGTGGCCTTCTCTGGTCTGGATGAGACCACCCCTTTTGTCCAAGGGTAGAATGGAAGCAATGAGGGCTTATTTCTTCCTCTGTCTAAGGGTGGGCAGGTTCACTGCCACCACTGCACCTCTTAGATCTGGCCTTGCTCCATGGGAATGGTTATTACAGCAATGGTGGCCCCTGAGGGAAAGCCATCTGAAGTCTGATATAGGGCTACGATAGCTGCTAGCACCAGAGAAACTCCCCAAATTTGTTGGGTTAGCCCTGCTGGGTGTTGGGGAGTGTGCCCACTCAGCACAGACCACTCCCATATGTGCTTTCCACTGAGGCTTTCCACGGGGTGGTGGCGGGGGGGGGGGGGGATGTTCAGTGACTGCTGTGTAAGAGTCTCTAGAAACTGAGGTTCCCTAGGATCAACACGGGACCTGCCAGTGCCTCTGTCTCTATTTAGGGCAGCCCTCTGCACTCAGTCAATGTGGGAGGAGAGGGGTGTGGGGGAAGTTCCTGGGCTGTCTTTCCCTTGGCTGAGACTGCAGAGGCTCACAGGATGTGTGTAGAGAAGAAAAGCCGTTATTTTCACTCACCTCTTCCATCTCCAAAGGCATTTTTCCATTCTGTCAGGGCTGCTTCTGGGAGTGTCCGGGTTGCGGAACTGTCTGTCCTCTGTGTGTTCAGATGGCTTTCTGATAGACCTCAGCTTCAGTTTTCAGGTCTACTCTCAAAGTCCTAGGTTTGCTCCTCCATATACCTTTCTTTGCAAAAAGCTGCTATCATGTGATGTCTTTAGTCAGCCATCTTTGCCCTCCCCCTACCTTGGAATTTTTAAAGCCCAATTCTATTTGGTCACTTGATGTGACTTCTTGGGGTAATCAGTTGTTGAACCCCTTTTCTATTTGTTTCCCCACTGGAAGTTATCAATCAGCACTTATTATTTTTGGCATAGTAATTACTTATTCTGGAATTAGTCGTCTAGCTAAAATGATTTCTTGCTTCTTATATATACTTATATATATATATATGCACATATCAAATAAGCACATACTCAGTATTCCTATATATAGGGATATTCCCTTGCTTATAAAATCAATTTTAAAAGTACTCACATTAGTCTTATTAGAAACAAATGCTTAAATGTTAGAAATATGAAAATGTTATTACTTTGTGCATTAATTAGTTTTGTTCTGTCAGTGTTAGCCAATACAGATAGAAATAAAAGAAAAGCTATAAATTTTGAAAAAGAAGGAAAATATTAATATTTGCACCAAATATAATTATTTACTTACAAACTTGGAGTTATAAATGTTTTTCTAAAGCAGTTCCAAAGCAAGGTTATGGATAACCAATATTTTTTCAAAACTCGATAATTTTAGTGCATTCAAAGAATAATCTGTTGGATAACATAGTGTGATTAAAAGATCCTAGTTACAATACTAAAAATGAAATAGCACCTGATATATATATATATACATATATAGAAAATCTGAGTAGCACCTGACATATGTGAAAAATTATATAAGATGTCCCTCTTCAGCCTTTGCTAATACATTTATTATTTTATTAAATATAAATTCACCATTATTTTTTCACTAATAATGAATACTTTTAATGCATGTTAAGAGAACAAAGAGTTTTTTCTTCACTGGGCCTGCAGCTTCCCAAAGAACAAGAAATTCTATTACTCTTCTATTTCTTGAAAGCATTAAATGGCAACATCTGGTCCAGTGTTCAGGACAAAATCTAGAGCCCAGAAGAGCTTCAAAAGAAAGCATCAACTTTGTGCTTCTAGAAAAATACATTCTATTGGAAAGCTTAGCAATTTAATAAGTTTAAAATGAGTCAATTTTTAAAAAAAGACAGCTTAATTTTGTGCCTAATATAATAATAATAATAATAATATATATATATAATATATTTCTGTGTGTTGGATATGAAAGGTAACCACGGGAGAAAGAATTTTATATGAGAATCACAATAAAAGATTACATCGGTGGTAATCATGCATACATACACATACTTATACACACCTGGAAAATATTTTGTAAGTATTAGCCACATACTTACCAAATACATTTTTTTTTTTTACTATGGAATTGTATTAATCATCTCTTTATGGTGGATTGGGAGGCAAGGAGAATGAAATACAAAAGGACAAAAGTATTGAAAGAGATAGGAGAAAACAAGGAGGAAATAGAGAAAGAAGGGGAGATAGAGAAGTTGAAGAAGAAAATAATCCATTTAGAGAAGAGATCTCACACTCAGATACTTAAAGTTTTTTTTTTTTTTTTTTAATTGAATCAGGTAAAAGAATTGCCAACTGCCAAAACTCAAATAAATTGTAACTAAGACATTTTACAATTTAAATTGATAAATATAAATGTGTATTACTTTTGTTACCCATTCATTTCTGAATTTTGAACCTGAAACTTTTGCATTTTCTTCTCCATGATAATTTCAATGTCACATTCCATATTTAATTTTACAAAAATGTGCTTCAGAATTCAGCCTGAGAGTGATAGTTTTGTGCATATTCAAGTTATTACATAGAAATAAACTAAATTTCCAGATTAGAAGAATTTTCACTTTTTATGAAACAAATTTAATGAATGAAAAACAAACTGTGTTATATGTAGATAAGAAAAGGACATTTACACAAGAGCAAGACATCTTAGATGAATCCTATGGAAGAACATAATTTGAGGGGAAAATTCTAACGTATAGTGTTCTTTATTTAGGTAAACATGGAACTTTGTGATGATTGCACACACAGATAATGATTTATCTGACTACAAAATTTATGAGTAGAACTATTATAGTTGGTTATCAAAAAAAAGACACTTTAATTTGTCAGAACAGAAATATATGTATACCTAGATGTAGATAGTGATAGGTATATAGATGTCCATAAATAGTCATGATACTAATGTTAGAAAAATGATGAGAATTGTTTAACAATGTTCTGAAGTTGCTACTTGAATTAGAAAAATATTTGAAGAACAAAAGCCATCCTCTTATCTCACCTAATCAAAAATAATTAGTCGAAAAATCAAACCAAACTCAAAATAAGTAGAAGAAAGGACATAATAAAGATGAGAGTCAAAATCACAAAACAGAAAATAGATAATCAAGAGAAAAAATCAATAAGACAAAAACTTGGTTCTTTGAAAATAATCAAATTGATAAATTCTTAGCAAGACTTTTAAATCCCCAGCAAGACTCATCAAGGAAGAAAGAGAGAAAACACACATTACCAGTATTAAAAATGAAAGAAAATCTTGTAAGAAAACAAAGTTCTGCCATTGCTAAGGCCATTGCCTAAGCTATGGTGTGGTCATGTGCATTTTGAGCTATGGCTGGGTCATGTTTGCTGGCTTTGGCCCCCTCCCCTACTTTGGGTAGGTGAATCCCCCTTTCTATCTTTCTTTCATTTACTTTCTGAATAAACTTTATTTTCTAATCTAAAAAAAAAGAAAACAAAGTTCAGAATCAATTTTTGCAATGAACAGGGATGCAACAAATTCTTGAAAAAATATTCAAAACAAAATTGAACAATATATTAAAAAATACATTATAGCATAGTGATCTTTATCCCAGGACTGTGAGGTTGCTTAACAGTAAAAAAATTAATTAATGTGATTAAGTACATTGATGAAATAAAAGATACATATATGATCATTTAAATAGATGCAGAAAAGCGTTTGGCAAAATTACAAATCACTCATGATACTTTCAGCAAACTAAAATTAGAAGGGAACTTTTTCAGATTGTTAAAAGGAATCTATAAAAAACTAGAATTGAAACCATCTTAATGATGAAATGATAGATGACTTCTCTTTAAGCCTGAAAATAAAACAAATACATCTATTCTCACCACTTCTAATAAACATGATACTGAATATCCTAATCAGTACAATAAGGTTAAAAAAAAAGACATAAAGGGTATACAGTTTAGAAATTAAAAATTAAGCTTATTATTTGGAAACAATAATTTTGTGTAGAAAAACCTAAAGAACCCACAATAAATATTGGAACTTATACATAAATTTATCAAAATTGTAGAAGCCAAGGCTAATTTATGAAAATACATTTTCTGTATACTAGCAACAAACAATTGGAAAATGAAATAAAATACAATTTACAAAAGACTAATAAAAAATAGAAAAATTTTATCAAAATATGTGCAAGACTGCTATACAAAATATTGCTGAGAGGAATTAAAAAGGATCTAAATAAAAAGAGAGCTATATTATGCTCCTGAGTTAAAAGACTCAATATTGTTATGATGGGAGTCCTTCTCAAATTGATCCAATGTACATCCAATAAAATACCAGCTAATTTTTGAAGAAATTACTAAATAGATTGTAAAATGTATATGAAAAGGCAAAGGATAAGAAAAAGTAGAATAATTTGAACTAGCTACTTTAAGACATACTGCAAAGCTACCTTAATCAAAACAGTATGAAATTATCATAAGGATGGACAAACAGAGCAATAAGTCAAAATAGAGAGTTCAGAAATAGTCCCATATCCACGTCAACTGAATTTGGTAAAAGCATGAAGACAAGTCAATGGAGGAAAAAAAAAAACCTTTTAACTGATGGCACTGGAATATCTGCATATATGTACTTAAAAAATGAACCAGACTGAGCAATAGTGAGGCTCCATCTCTATGAGAAATACAAAAATTAGGCAAGCATGGTGGTGTGTGCCTGTAGCCCTAGTTACTCAAAAGGATGAGGTGGAAGGATTGCTTGAACCTAGGAGCTCAAGGCTGCAGTGAACTATAATCACACCACTGTACTCTAACCTGGGTGACAGAGACTAGACTCTGTCTCAAAAACAACAACAACAACAACAAACAAAAAACCCTCATGATTCATACTCATTTAAAATTAATTAGAAATGGATAAAATACTAAAATAGAAAAGGTGAAACTATAAAGCATGCAGAAAATAAAAGGATAACATTTCTACTTTGGGCTTGGGAACTACTTTTTTTCCCCTTTTTCTTTTAAAGATGTGGGGCACAACTCAGGATTAGGTATACAAGTGGTCATTGTACAAGTAAAGTTTGGGCCTCCCTTTGGTCCCCACTTTGCCTAGTTTGAGATCTGGTACCCTTATTGACGTTATATTCCCCCTCCCACACCGGCAGTTTCTGGCTACTGCCAATTCCTTTCTTATAGTATTATGGTAACTGTTCAGGGTCCGCTTATGAGTGAGAATATGTGGTACTCAGTTCTTTGTTTCTGTGATAGATCACTGAGTATGATAGACTCTAAAATCTATCCAAGTTGCTACGAAGTCCATGATTTTGTCCTTCTTTATGGCTATGTAATATTCCAGTGTGTATATGTACCACTTTTTAAAAAATCCAGTCCAGTTTCGATAGGCAGCACAGTTGGTTTCATGTATTTGCTGTTGTGAATAGTGCTGCAATAAACATGCGTGTGCAGGTATCTTTTTTGTAGTGATTTAATTTCCTCTGGGTATATTCTCAGAAGGGAGATTACTGGATTCTATGAAAAGTCAATTTCTAGTTCTTTTAGAATTCACTGCACTGTTTTCCATAGAGTTTGCTTTCCTATCAACAGTGTAGAAGTATTCCCTTTTCTCCGCATCCCCATTAGCATCTGCTGTTTTTTGTTTTATTAATGATGACCATTCTTACTGGAGTTAGGAGGTATCACAATGTGGCTTTGATTTGCATTTCTCTGATGATTAGTGAGGCTGAGCATTCTTCATGTGTCTGTTGGTTGCTTGTATGTCTTCTTTTGAGACGTGTCTATTCATGTCTTTTGCCCACTTTTTAATGGGGCTGTCTTTCTAAAGGCATTAAAGACACTGGTTATTAATATAGAAACTACAGTTTAGATTTTTTTTTTACTTTTATTTTTTCACTTCCACATGTTTTGGTATGTTTCTCCTAAACAGTATATAATTTAATTTGTTTACTCTCCCATTTAATGAATCTTTTGTTTATTTATTTATTTTTGAATCTGAGTCTCACTCTGTTGCCCAGGCTTGAGTGCAACAGGCATGCTCACAGTTATCGCAGCCTGGATCTGCTGGGCTCAGGCTATCCTTTCACCTCAGTCTTCTAAGCAGCTGGGACTGCAGGTGTGCACCACCCGACTCGGCTAACTTTTTGATTTATTGTAGAGATGAGGTTGCACCACATTGCTCAGGCTGGTCTTGAACTCCTAGGCTCAAGTAATACTCTCGCCTTGGCCTCCCAAAGTGCTGGGATTACAGGTATGAGTCACCATGCCTGGCCCAATTAGTCAATTTTATTTTTAAATGTGGGGTGGGAGAGGCAGTGTTTAGAGATATTGTAACAACTGAGACAGCTAAGTCGTTCATAACCTATTATTTCAATTTGTTCCACTTTTTCTTGATTTATTTTTAATTCTTTCTTGCTTTGAAAAAATGTTGTAAATATCTCCTCTCTTCCTAGCAAGGAAAGAATTTAGCCCACTTTCATATCCTAGTTTAAGTCTTAAAAGTTGACACTATATAAGATTTTTAAAATTCAGCAATATTATGGAAATATTTTATGTATCTCTCTGGTCCTAACTACTTGCTAAGTTTCAGTAAACTTTACCAAAATATTCCATCTGTTTTACTCTATGCATCTCTTTCAGTGTCCACTTTATATTATTATTCTTTTACTCAAGTATTTATCTGAAACTTTTAAAACTTGACACACAGAGTTTTTAAAATCACATTCTTATATTAAATTACCATTTTACTGGATAAAACATTTAAGTTTGAGAGGTTTTTTTCCTTCTGTATTTTGAAAGTAATACCTCATTGTCCTTTTGCATTCAGTGTTGCTTTGAAATAAATTTTTTTACTATTATTTTTTATTTAAAGATGTGAGGTACAATTCGGGATTAAGCATACAAGCGGTCATTGTACAGGTAAAGCTTGGGCCTCTCTTTGGTCCCCACTTTTCCTGGTTTGAGAGCAGGTACCCTTATTGAGGTTGTGTCCCCACCCCCAACCCTCCACCCCCCGCCCCCTCCAGCAGTATCCTGTTACTGACAACTCCTTTCTTATAGTATTATGGTAAATGTTCAGGGTACGCTTATTAGTGAAAACATGTGGTACTCTGTTCTTTGTTTTGGTGATAGATCACTGAGTATGATAAACTCTAAATCCATCCAAGTTGCTGCGAAGTCCATATGTTTGTCCTTCTTTATGGCTGCATGATATTCCTTTGTGTATATGTACCATATGACTCAGCAAATTAATACAAATCCTATTTGGAGGAACATAACTTTACATCAGGCTTTAAACAATCCCACAGGTAAATTGTAAAGGAAATAAGCAGTTCACAAGTCCAGAATCACATCAACACACAAGGAAATAAGGTACCATGAGTAAGAGCAAGGTAGAAACAAAGGGATCAGAGTCCGATTCATAAAGACTTTGGGTTTTTTAATCTTTAGCTATATAATATAAAATACCTATTAATATATTTTAACACTTAAAAGAGAGTTCCAAATATACGAGTAAGAAACAAATGATTAAAGAAACAAAAAAGTCTGGTCCTGAACAAAATGCTGAATTGTAATGCATGCTGCCGACTCCTTCCCTTAAGTTAAATCCCAGAAAAACTAGAGAAGGCAAGTAGATAAAACTGTAAGAAAATCAGACATATTGACCTTATATGTGAGGGATGATGGTTTAATCTAGGGCAGAGGACTTTCCAGCTCAATTATAAGAGGTTCGAATGAGAGGCTAATTGTGTGGTATTCTGCTGTAGCTTCTCCCCTGCTATTGTCCTGAGACACAAAGGGCTTGCTTTACAACTCCAGCAAACATAATTCTGGTCCAAGAACCCACAAGAATAAAATCAAAGTAGAATCCCTGTGCTTATAAGAAGCTGAGAAAAAAGGGCAGAGGTTATGGCTAACAAACTTCATGCAGTTATTTGCCCAAATCTTCCACTCAACTGTAGAATTCATAACATCTCTACTACTATAATCAGGTCTGGTTTTCCTTTATATACAATGCCACAAAGTGGAGCTAATACTCTGAAAAACAAAAAACAAAAAAACAAAAAAAAGCACACAGGCCAAAAATAACAAAGCGTTCAAAGAGAACGGCCATTTCAATAAAAAAGCAATACTAGAATTCCAAGAAATACTAAAAATTTCAACAAAACATGGAAAAATATAAAATGAGCCTTATAAATGGATTATCAGTATTAAACAAATGAGAGAAAAATTTAAAATGGAACCAAGGAGAAATGATGTAAAACATATATGCATATTTATTTTAAATAAATATGAAAATAGATAACAAGTACAATAAATTGGAGAGAGATGAACAGAAGCAAAATATCAATATCCGGATAATAAGACACCAAGAATGAAAGCAAAATAAATACAGAGAGGAGAAAAGATCAGAAGATGTATGAAGATAAAAATTTTGGAATAAAAAAGTGAAAATTTCTGTTTAAAGGAGACTATGGAATTCTAAGGAGTAGAGATAAAGAAAAATCCCCATTGAGGCATATTATAGTTAAATCTGAGAATATTAAAGACACAGAAAATTATTATTATTATTGTTGTTATTGTGAGACAGCGGTGACTTGCTCTGTCTCCCAGGCTGCAGCACAGTGGCATAGTCAGAATCCATTACAACCTTGAACTTCTGGGCTCAAGCAATCCTTCTGCCTCAGCCTCCCAAGTAGATAGGACTGTAGGCGTGTCACTATGCCTGGTTAATTTTAATTTTTTTTTTTTTTGGTAGAGGCGGGGGTCTCACTATGTTGCCAAGGCTGGTTTTGAACTCCCTTCTGGCTTTTAGAGATCCTCCCCACCTCAGCCTCCTAAAGTGCTGGGATTACAGGCGTGAGCCACTATGCCTGGGTGAAAACAGGGAAAATTATAAAAGCATCCAGAAAGAAAGAGCAGATCTCTTACAGAGGAAAAAGAAACTATCTGTGATGTTGTTTTATCAACCTAGGAAAATTTCATATTAGATTCTCTACTTCTCGGACACTGTACTGTATTTGGCTGCAAATATACAAACCGGAAGATTTGAAGTTATAATTTTTGGAAGAAAACCTCCATCTGTCTATTGGCCCTACATTTTTTTTCTCCAAGATAAAGGTAGGCAAATTTTTTTTTTCTTTAAAAATTTCTTCTTTATAGATTAGTCTTCAAGAAAAACCTCTGAATAATCCTATTGTTTAGAAGATATTATTCTAATAATTAAAATGCAAGAAAAAGTCAATGGTTAAGAAGATAATAACATCATTAGCTTATAAATCTGCCTTTAGCCCGATTCTTGTGTTATGGGCCTCGGTGGTACTTTTTAGTACAATTTAAATAGTAAGCCTTTTAACATTGCTTCAGTAATTGACAGTTTTACTGATGCATTTCTTCTATTTTGAAGATGGGCAATTTTTTTCTGTCTTCTGTGTGACAGATTTGTTTCTCATTCACCTTCACCTGAAAGTTGTAGCCTTTTGGATCCCTCTTTTGTGTGACTTGGTCTCTTGCCAGAATTACCACATTTTTGTGGGCCATGTAGACATACAAAAATTTATGGAAAGAGATACATGTCTTACTATTTGCAAATCATATGACCATTTTTATAAGAAAAATAAACAATAACAAATAATAGTAATCTATTTTTTATCCATTCTATCGGCAAATCTTAGGAAAAATCAGCAACTATATGCTAGGGCCTGAATGGTGTTTCTTGCAGGATTTCAAATGAAGGTAGAGATAGTAGCCACAGATGTTGCTAATGTTTTCAATCTTTGTAAAAATTCTTTTCATTGGAGGAAAAAGACATAAAGACAAAGAAAGATTTTGATTTACATAGGATGATTGTGATTTATAAAACTTCAATTTGCCCATCACATAGATGATGTTGCCCCCAAAATAGTTGGAAATGTAATACCTGGTGTTCAAGAGTCAATTTTTAGAATGGAGTTTGGATTTAGGGTTGTCTGCAAAGGAGAAAAAGTTGAAGCAATAATTGTCATTATGATGTGAGTAATAATAATTTTTTTTGCATTTTGTCAAAGCTATATTCAGCAATGTCAACTGGAGAATTTAAACTGAAAAAGTGGCTATTTAAAGGTAGTGATTTAAATAAGTCTGCAGTGAGAAGAAACTCATAGTGAAAAGAAACTTTTGAATATAATACTTTTTTATCACTAGAAAAACACAGGATCATAAATCACAATTTTTCTGTGTATTTTAGAAATTACTCATATATAATTTGCACAAGTGCCATAATGTGTCTGTGTATAAATGTGCATGTATGCATACTAATAAACACACAGCTTTATATGGGATCTGACAATTAAGTTTGTGAACTCATCCTAGAAAAGGTGCTACATACTCCATTGCTGAATATCACCGTGGTCACCTTTGAAGTACTCCTTTTGGGAAGCTAGGCACCAAAGTCAGTGCATAGTTCACTTGCCAAAGCAATTTTGGAACACTTTTTATGGAATGGCTATCAAAGTTGTCATGAGAATGTTGGAGTTTGAATGAGGAAAATGAACAAACATTAAATTTCCTGTTAAACTTGGCAAGAGTGGATGTTAATCAAGGATGTGATAGTTCAGGTTTATGGGAATAATGCCATGAAGAAAATGGCAAAGTACAAATGGATTAAATGTTTTTCTGAGGTGAGAGAAAGCATCACTGATTAAGAGAGGTCAGGATGGCCAGTAATGAGCAGAACTGATGAAAATATTGCAAAAAATTGTTGAATTTTGAGTCAAAATCATTGGCTGACTGTGAGAAGCATAGCAGATCAAATAAACATTGATAGAGAAACAGAAAACTCTTAATCGTGGCTTGAGAAACGTGTGTGCAAAAATGGTTCTGAAGGAGCTCTTGCATCATAACAATGTGCCAACTCACACAGCACTGTCTGTGAGGGAGTTTTTAGCCAGTAAACAAATAACTGTATTGGAACACCCTACCTACTCAACTTATCTGGCCACCAATAACTTTTCTTTACCCAAAGAGAAAAGAAGTATTGAAAGAAAGACATTTTGATGATATTCAGGACATCAAGGGTAATACAATGACAGCTCTGATGATCATCCCAGAAAAAGAGTTCTAAAATTGCTTTGAAGGGTGAACTAAGCACAGGCATCAGTGCATAACTTCCCAAGGGGAGTACTTCAAAGGTGACTGTAGTGATATTCAGCAGTGAGGCATGTTGCACTTTTTCTAAGATAAGTTCATGAACTTAATTCTCAGCCCTCGTGCTCAATTTTATTATGTCACTTTAATTGCCCCTTAAATACATTTCATATTTAAAAAGTGAGAATATTTATACTCATCCTGATATATTCAGACAATTGTGCTGCATTCTGAGCTCTACTATTTGTGGTCTGTTTAATGATGTGTTCTAATCTATCAAATGGAAGGATTCAGAATGAATCATTTGTTTTCAAATGTAAGTCCATGTTAGAATCTCACAAGGAACTTTTTTAACACAAATATTTTTTGTCTTACTAAGTCTCATAATTTTGGGGGATAGAAATTGAATATTTATATATCTCCAGATAATTTAAATGCAGCTAATTAGTAAAGCAGTATTGAGCTAAAAAATTTAAATGATATCATAGATCATGTCTAGGCTAATGACCTATTTTTATGATGTAATAAAATTTATAGAACAAGTTTGGTGGCTCACACCTGTAATCCCAGCACTTCAGGAGGTCAAGGGGAGAGGATTGTTTGGGGCCACGAGTATAAGACCAGTCTGGGCAATATAGTGAGACTATCATCACAAAAATTTATATATGTATAATCTTTAAAAAATTAGAAAAAATAAATGTATGGCTATCAGAAGACAAAAGTATTGTAAATATTTTGGAACTTCAATGACTTGATTCCATGAGAAAATATGACAACTATACAAACTACCAATGAGAAAGACAACTGTCATATGATTTTTACTAAGGCATAATTTCTTTCAGTTAATTCACAGTATTGAAACACTGACTTATGACTTTGTTATATTTTAATTAGATATGGCCTACTTGGAAAGAAAGAGAAGAGATGATATGATAAGTCTGATACAAGATGTTATACAAATTAAATGTTATCTATAATCTAATTATTCATTAGCATCATATTTGGGGCTTTATAATACATATTACCAAGTCCTATCCCTGCAGGTTTTTATTGGGTTGGTAGAAATATTTAAATAAATGTTAAAGTCTCTCTTAAATAATTATTTATTTCTGTTAAATAAGTAAAGAAAAGCAAACTTAGGAAAAATTACTGTCACCTTGTTTTCTAGACACAAGCCTCTTCAGTGCACCCTTTACATCCTTGTTCCTCAGTGTGTAGATGACAGGGTTTAACATGGGGGTCACCAAATTGTAGAAGAGGGTAAGGAATTTCCCTTGGTCCTGAGAAGAATTATTCCCTGGTTGCATATACATATAGACAATATTCCCATAAAACAAGAAGACCACAGTGAGGTGGGACCCACATGTGTTAAAAGCCTTCTGTCTTCCTGCGGCTGATTTGATTCTCAGCACAGCTACAGCAATGTAGCTATAAGAGATGAGGATAAGCGACAAGGGCACCAGGACAATTATCACTGACAAGACAAAAACAGTACTCTCTACTGCCACTGTGTCCACACAGGCGATTTTTATCAGAGCTGGCATCTCACAAAGGAAATGTTTCACCTTACATTTCCCACATCGTGGCAGCTTCATAGTAACTGGAGACATAACTAAGGAGTTAAGGAGTCCAACCCCCCAGGCCACAGAAACCAACTTCCAGCAGAGCTGAGGGTGCATAATTACAGAATAGTGAAGGGGTTTGCAGATTGCAGTGAAGCGGTCATAAGCCATGACTGCCAAGAGAACACATTCTGTGCCACCCAGGCCCAGGAACATGAAGAGCTGCATGGCACAGCCCATATGACTGATAGTCTTGTCCAGGCTGCGTAGGTTGAAAAGCAGCTGGGGGATGGAACTGGTGGTGAAGCAGAGATCTAGGAAGGACAAGTTGGTGAGGAAGAAATACATGGGTGTGTGGAGGCAGGGGTCTAGGCGGGAGACCAAGATAATGAGGATGTTACCCACTAAGGTCACAAGGTAGAAGATGAGAACAAATACAAAGAGGAAATGCTCCAGCCTAGGTCTGTCTGAGAAACCCAGCAATATAAACTGTTCCTGGCAGCTTTGGTTGGTCATGACAGCAAATAATCTGTAGTGCCTGCAGGGAAGCGATAGGAACATATTATATTTTCTTTCTTTTTGCTTTCTTTTTTTCTTGACAAGATCTTGCTCTGTCACCCAGGCTGTAATGCAGTGGTGTGATCACGGCTCACTGCGACCTCAAATTCCTGGGCTCAAGTAGTCCTCCTGTCAGCCTCCCAAGCAGTTGGGACTATAGGTATGAGCTACCATGCCTTGCTAATTTTTTTTGCTTTTTGTAGAGATAAGGTCTTGCTATTTTGCCTATACGGGTCAGCACACATAATGTTCTTAATGAGACAGGCTAAGAAATAGAGAGATAATAATAGTATCAGGGAATAATGCAAAATAGTTACATAAAATTTCCATATTCTCTGGAGATATAGATTATATATTTTGGAAAGAATATCTTTTCTTATTGGCAACCTTTATTTCTTTTTGAATACCAAAGAAATTCGTATTATTGTAGATTATATAAAACACAGACATATATAAAAAATAGAAAAAGATTGCCCATACCTCAGAAACAATTGCTGTTGCACTATTGATTTCAGTCTTTAAAATGAGTACATGTAATTTAACACACCTAAATCATAGTGTGTTTAAAATAGTATATTCTGAACTTTCTTTCATTATATATTATATTGTAAGAACTTGCTGTGGTTTAAGAATTCTACAAAGCATAATCATTAACATCTGTATAATATTCCTATGGTTAGGTCATCATTTATCTAAGCATTTATATATATATATATAGTTGGCAATTAAGAATATTTTCTATATTTTAAAGGTCTTGACAAAAGAGATTATGGAAATGTTCATTTTAGTGCACTCTAACCAGCATGCTTTCCCCTAAATCTTTGGCAACTGTTTTGTCCAAAGTGATATCCCATATTGTTTTTTTTTTTTTAATGTATTTATTCCTACATGTTTTTTTTTTGTTGTTGTTTGTTTGCTTTTTGAGTTAGAGTCTCACTGTCGCCCAGACTGGAGTGCAGTGGCCACTCCCGGCCACCGCAGCCTCGACCTGCTGGGCTCCAGCGATCCTTCCGTCTCAGCCTTCCAAGTAGCCGGAACTACAGGCGCGCGCTACCACGCCTGGCTGATTTTTTGATTTATTGTAGAGATGAGGGCTCGCCAAGTTGCCCAGGCGGGTCTCGAACCCGCGGGCTCAGGCAATCCACTCACCTCAGCCTCCCAAGGTGCGGGATTGTTTAAATTTAAGTTTCTTAGTAGCAAGTTTGGTAAGTTTTTGATGGGCTTATTGGCTTCTCAAATGAGGGAAATATTTTTTTTTGTCACCGAGTTATACTGAGTTTCTATGTCACAGGTCATAGAAAAATCTATCAATAGAACCCAAAAGTGACTTTAATACAAAAATTAAAATAGGAGTAATGGCTGATTGCATTTTACTCACTGAAATAAAAGGTAGTCTTTCCATTTTTATTTAACGTTGGAGCCTATAACAATGTATACACTCTTTTTAAAATGTTGATATCCCTAATTTCACTTTATTCTTTATATAAAGTTCTTATTTTTCTTGCCTACAAATATGTGTTCACTTATTTTATGAATTGCAATTTTATAAAAGACACAATTATGAAAAGTTATCAGTGAGTGCTTTATTTAGCAATTTTTTTCTGTTCTAAATTATGTTCTTAAGTATGGTTTTAAACTAGATATAATTATGAGGCAGACTTATTGTTCTTTATACACTAACTTTTAAAATAATATGAATTCTAAAAATAAGATTGATTTAGAAATTTTAATACATTGACAAAGAATGCTATCATATTGCTTTACAATATGTATTTTTGCCTCCCCAGAAAGAATTAAATAAGAAAAAATATTGAGATAAACCAATTTTTCATATTTTAAACTGATGGATCATTTCAAACTGATGGATCATTTCAAAAGTCAAAGATGTCGACTTTATAAAAACTTTTCAATGTACAAGAAAAATCTCAAGATTTTTTTCACTATTTTCTGGAACTAAAGATTCCCTTGATTGCATTATATAATTGAAGAAGTAAAAGTTTTAGGTTTCTTTGAATGTGACAAAGGCACTATCAAAATCAGATAATTTAAAACACTCAAAGATAAATTAATGACCTATACTGTAACAGTACATTTCTTACCACCTTAAATAAGTATTGAAACTTCCTGTACTCTGTACAGAATATGGTGCTTGAGTCAAAAGACCTTGGCTCAGTGTTTTATGTATCATCTCCTTAAATGACAATTTCATTATCTCGAAAGGTTGATGTGAAGTTACAGTTTTCAGTGTCACCTTTCCCTTAGAGGCATAAAGAGCTTTATGACTAAACCAGTTATCACTTTAACTAGTTACTGTGACTAGTTCCTACTATAATTAGTGATATTTTCTGGCCATGTAAGTGTAAAACTGAGATAGACCCAGGAAAGACAGATGAGAGTGAAGAAGCTACATCTCCACCTCCACCTCTACATAAATATTTCACACATATTGATATCTTTACACAGCATTATATATGTCTGTAAAGTGTCTTGCACATGACAAACCATGTTATGGATATCAGTGATTACTATTATAAATAGTGAAACTACTATTAGAAGACAGGTCTGTGTTATACATTATCAAGAAGAGGACATGACTTGTCCTAGTTTGAGTATAAATATTAGCAATGTTATTGGCAAACACTAAGCAATTTTAGCCAGTTTAAATTAATTATAGCATTATAACTTGCCTGAGAAGAAAACTTTTGACTAAAATTTATAAGTGATTTTGTTTTATTTTTTAACTTTATTTTATTATAAAGATGTGAGGTACAAGTCAGGATTGGGTACGTGAGTGCTTTACAAGCAGGTGAAGTTTGGGACTCCATCTGGACCTCGCTTCACTTGGTTTAGGATCCAGTACCCTTAGTGAGGTGACATACCCCCTATCTCCCTCCCTCCCCTTGCAGTGTCCTGCTACTGTCAAGCCCTTTCTTCTAATATTGTGATGAATGTTCAGGACCCACTTTTAAGTGAGAACATGTGATATTCAGTTGTTTGTTTCAGTGATAGATCACTGAGTATGATGGGCTTTAAATCCATCCAAGTTGCTGTGAAGTTTATAATTTTGTTCTTCTTTATGGCTGTGTAATACTTCATCATGTATATGTACCACATTTTCTTTATCCAGTCCACTTTTGGTGGGCATGTTTTTATTTGTGAATAGTGCAGCAATGAACATGCATGGGTTGGTTCCATGTTTTTATTTGTGAATAGTGCAGCAATGAACATACATGTGCAGGTGTCTTTTTTGTAGAATGATTGTGTTCCTCTGAATATATCCCCAGGAGGGGGATTGCTGAGTCATATGGAAGGTCAATTTCTAGTTCTTTTAAAAATCGCCGCACTGTTTTCCATAGAGGATATACTAGTTTGTACTCTCACCAACAGTGTAGAAGTGTTCCCTTTTCTTTGCCCCCACACCAGCATTTGTTGTTTTTTTGATTTATTGGTGATGACCATCCTTTTTGGTGTTAGGTGTTATCTCATGTGGATTTGATTGTGTTTCTCTGATGATTAGTGAGACCAATAATTTTTTTAAATGTATCTATTGGCTGTTTGATTTCTCAACCAACTTATCTTCAACAAAGTCTCCACCAACAACCACTGGGGAGAGGAAAACCTATTCAGCAAATGGTGCTGGAAAACTGGCTGACTGCATACAGAAGAATGAAACAGGAACCCCTACCTATCACCATACACAAAAATCAACTCTAAATAGATCAAAGACCTAAATGTAAAATCTTAAACTATAAAAATCTTAGAAATCACACATTTGGAATAGGCACATTTGGAATTAGGCACACTGGAATAAGCACTCAATTCCTGATCATAACCCCAAAAGTGTATGCCATAAGAAACACTATAGACAAGTGGTACCTCATCAAACTGAAAAGCTTTTGCAAAGTAAAGGAAACCAAGAGATTAAGGCGACAGCCCACAGAATGGGAAAAAAATATTTGCCAACTGTATACTGACAAAGGCCTAACATCCAGGAACTACAAGAAACTCAAATGAGCCAAAAGGAAAAAAACAAACAGCTCTGTAATAAAAGTGGGCAAAAGACGTAATAGACACTTCTGAAAAGAAGACACACAAACAGCCAACAGATATATAAGTGACTTTAAAAGGGCTCTACTGATAAAATGTTGACACAGCCATAAGGCAGAGAAGTTAAGATGATCATCTTTGAAGTAAAAATTACTGAAGATATTAATTTTGATAAATAATTATATCTTCAGCAAATATTTATTAAGCTTCTATTGTATGTCAAACACTGTTACATGCTAGAGACATAAGATTACTGAGATAGGTAGAAATTGTTAAAAAGTAGGCAAAGGACTTGACTAGAGCTTTTCAAAAGAAGACATACAAATGGCCAAACAGCATTTAAAAAATACTCAACATAGCTAATCATCAGAGAAACACAAATTAAAACCACAATGAGGTATCTTATACCAGTTAGAATGGCTATTATTTTAAATAAATAAATAAATAACAGATGTTGGTGAGGATGTGGAGAAAAAGGAATGCTTATACACTCTTGGTGGGAACGTAAATTAATACAACCTCTATGGACAAGGGTATGGAGATTCCTCAAAGAACTAAAAATAAAACTACCATTTGATGCAGCAATCTCACTACTGGGTATCCACCCAAAGAAAATGAAATTATTACATTAAAATAAAAAGGCACCTGCATTTGTGTGTTTATTGTAGCACTATTCACAATAGCAAAGATATGGAATCAACCTAAGTATCCAACAATGGATGATTGGAAAAAGAAAGTGTGGTACATATATACCATGGAATACTACACACCCATAAAAAGAATGAAATCATGACTTTTGTGGTAACATAGACAAGACTTTACATAATCCTAAATAAAATAACTTAGAAACAGAAAGTCAAATACCACATGTTCTCACTTACATATGGGAGCTAGATAATGTGTACACATGGACATAGAGTATGGAATAACAGATATTTGAGACTCAGAAGGGTGGGGGATCAAAGAGTGAAGAATGAGAATTACTTAATGGGTACAATGTATACTTTTCCAGTGACAGCTACACTAAAAGCCCAGACTTCACCACTACTTGATATATCCATGTAACAAAACGGCACTTTTACCCTCTAAATTTATACAAATAAAAAAAAAAACTACTTTGAAAAGAAAAATAAATTAAAAAGTAAAACTGACCTCATTGATTTATAGTTTAGTGGAAGAAAGGCATTCACAAAAACTCACAAAAATGAATGTATAATGACTATCAATATTATTGACCTCTTAGCACTGAACATTCTTGGACTGCTTTATTTAATCCTCATATCTGAATTTAGAGGATATAGACATTAAGTAACTTACCAATGTGCACACAGCTAAGAAGTTGTAGATGTTGAATTTGGACCCAGGTCTGTTTGCAACAACATGGGACTAAAACAGAAAGATAATATATTAACCTGTGACCCTCTAATATCTCCCACTGATTTCAGTTAAGGTGCGTTAAGTGCTGTGAGTCCTCTAACCACTGGTTTGATTCCAGTCAAAGAAAAATATCAAAAGGTCTATGTAAGATAAATCAAGTGAAGCTAATGTCTACAAAACTCAATTTTCTGAAGCAAATAAAAGATGCATAGTTATTTATTAGCTCAAAAGTTGCTGGATTTTCAGTGAAAAAAGATAAATTTCAACATAGCAATAGTATTGGCCAAGACTGCTAAAAAAAAATACCTTTTTTTTCAGATAAGTGAATATTACACACACAGTAGTCCCCTCTTATCCACTAGGGTTGTGTTCCAAAACCCCCAATTGATGCCCGAAGCCATGAAAAGTACCAAATCCTATATATACTATGTTTTTTTCTATACATACATACCTACATTAAAGATGAATTTCTAAATTAGGCACAGTAAGAGATTAACTAATAATAAAATAGAACAACTATAACAATAGACTATACTAAGTTATGTAAATGTGGTCTTCTCTGTCTCGGAATACTCACCCTTCTTGTGAAGATGTAAGATGATAGATGGCTACTAAGAGACTAACAGGTGGGTACCATATACAGCATGGATATACCAGACAAAGGAATGATTCACATCCCAGGTGGGATTGAGTGGTGTGAAATTTCATTGGGCTACTCAGAATGGCGCAAATTTGAGATTAAAAATTTTTTATTTCTTGAATTTTCCATGTAATATTTTCAGACTGGGGTTGACTTCAAGTAACTGAAACTGTGGAAATCAAAACTTTGGATAAAGGGGGTCTACTGTACAGGTGTACCTCAGAGAGGTTTTGGGTTTGATTTCAAACCATCACAATAAAACGAATATCACAATAAAGTGTGTGTCATAAACTTTTTTAGTTTCCCAATGCAAGTAAAAACACGCTTGAACCATACTGCAGTCTATTAAGTATGCACTAGCACTAGTTAAAAAAATGTACAGACTTTAATTTAAAAATACTTGATGCTAAAAAAAATGCTAATGATCATCTAAGCCTTTGGTGAGTTGTAATCGTTTTGCTGGTAGAGGGTCTTGCCTTGATGCTGATGGCTGCTGATTAATCAATGTGGTAATCGCTGAAGGCTGGGGTGGCTGCAGAAATTTCTTAAAATAAAACAAGAATGAAGTTCATTGCATCGATTGACTCTTCCTTTCACAAAAGATTTCTCTGTAGCATATGATGTTGTCTGATAGCATTTTCCCTACATCTTACTCATTTTGAAAGCAGAACATCTTTCAAAATTGAAGTCGGTACTCTCAAATTCTGCCACTGCTCTATTAAATTTGTGTAATATTCTAAATTCTTTCTAAATATTACTTGTGTAATATTCTAAATTCTTGTTGTTGGAATAATGCTCACAGCATCTTCACCAAGAGTAGATTTCCTCTCTTTTCTCATCCATAAGAAGCAACTTTCATTTGTTCAAGTTTTATCATGCGATTTCAGCAATTCATCACATTGTCAGATTCCAGTTTAATTCTGGTTATTTTGTTATTTCCATCACATCTGCAGTTATTTCTGCCACTGAAGTCTTGAAACCCTCAATGCTATCCGTGAGTCAGAAACAACTTTTTCCAAACTTTTGTTAATGTTGATATTTTAACCCTCTTCCATGAATCACAAAGTTCTTAATGGCATCTAGAATGATAAATTCTTTCTGGAAGGTTTTCAGTTAAGTTTGCCCAATTCCATCAGAGGAATCACTATCTATGGCAGCTATATTCTTACAAAATGTATTTCTTAAATAATAAGACTTGAAAGTTAAACTTACTCTTTGACCCATGGGCTACAGAATAGATGTGTTAGCAGGCATAAAAACAACATTAATCTCCTTGCACATCTCCATCAGAATACTTGGATAACTAGGTGCACTGTCAATAAGCTATAATATTTTGAAAGGAATTTTTTTCTGAGCAGTAGGTCTCAACAGTGGGCTTAAAATATTTGCTGTAAATAGATGTGCTATCATTCAGTCTTTGTTGTTCTGTTTCTAGGGCACAGGAAGAGTAGATTTAGCATAATTTTTAAGGGTCCTAGGATTTTTTGATTGGTAAATAAACATTAGATTCAACTTAGAAGTCATCAGATGTGTTAGCCCCTGACAAGAGAGTCAGTCAGTCAGTTCTTTGAAGGTTTGAGGTCAGGTATTGACTTTACTCGGTCAGTGAAGTGAAATAAAGCCCTAGATGGCATCTGTTTGTCTACATTGAAAATCTGTTATTTAGTGTAGCCACCTTCTTCAATGATCTCAGCTAGATCTTCTGAATAACTTGCTGCAGCTTCTATATCACCACTTGTTATTTCACCTTGCACTTTTATGTTATGGAGATGGCTTCTTTTCTTAAACCTCATGAACCAACCTCTGCTGGTTTCTGACTTTTCTTCTGCAGCATCTTAACCTCTCTCAGCCTTCATAGAACTGAAGAGTTAGGACCTTGCTCTGGACTAGGCTTTGGTATAGGGTAATGTTGTGGCTGGTTTGATCTTCTATCCAGACTACTAAAACTTTATCCATATCAGCACTAAGGCTGTTTCCCTTTCTTATCATTCATGTGTTTACTGGAGTAGCACTTTTATTTTCCTGTAAGAACTTTTCCTTTGTATTCACACTTGGCTAACCATTTGACACAAGAGGTCTAGCTTTAGGCCCATCTCAGCTTTCATAATGCCTTCTTCGCTAGGCTTAATCATTTCTAGGTTTTGATTTAAAGTGAGAGACGTGTGACTCTTCCTTTCACTTGAACACTTAGAGGCCATTGCATGGTTATTTAGGCCTCATTTCAGTACTGTTGTGTCTCAAAGAATAGAGAGGCACAAGGAGGAGAGAGATGGGGAAAAGGATGATAGGTGGAACAATAAAAACACATACAATATTTATCATTTAAGTTAGCCATCCTTATATAGATGCAGTTCATGGTGCCTTAAAATAATTACAGTAGTAGCATCAAAGATCACTGATCCCAGATCACCATAATAGACATGATAGTAATAAAAAAGTTTGAATTATTAAATTGTGACACAGAAACACAAAGTGAGGACATGCTGCTGAATAAATAGCACTGATAACCTTGTTCACCATATTTTTAATTTTTACCAACCTTTAATTTGTAAAAAACATTATATCTGCAAAATTCAATGAAATAAAGCACAACAAACAAAGATGTGCCGATATAATGTAAAGTAATTTAAGGATTGTGATTAAAATTTCTAGAAGAACAGTATGACATAATATATTCCACATAATCCAAGAGTAAAAATTGTTAAAACATGAAACACTCTAGATGAAATTTGCAGCCAGAATATATATTATATATTGCACACATAATATATATTATGTAAATAGAGGGTAGTACATGGTGAATGTAGTACATACCATTGGTCATTCCTACTCTTTTCTTATTTATTGAACATCAATTTTCTTTTGGTATCAGGTGAGTGAAAATGTGCTCAGAAACATGGGAAAAACCATGATTGTCTGTATGCCAATTTTGCTAATCTGATTCTCCTTTACCAGAAAGAGGTTTAGAGAAATTAGAGAACTAAGGTCAATTTTAACAAGAGAAACAAGAAATAGTTCTAAATGAGGTTAAACAAAGTTGAGTAGTTGAGTATGTCATGAATGTTATACAATCAATGGAAAATGACAATAGTAATAAAATAACTGATAGTATTAGTTAGAGTCCTATCAACAGATACTAAGATTGGTAGATCAAGCAATCGAGATATACGTATTTATTTAGAATTATAAATAAACTAACAGAAAAAGTTAAATGTTTTATCCTCAGAATGTGCATTTTGGTGTTGGAAGGAACTACATAAAATAAGTTTTGCTTTTTATGACAGATCTTTCTGTACTTTTTGTTGTTTAACTTTTGCATGTATTACTTTGCTAAAAATACATGTTTAAAAATTAAATATAATCCAGTTACTTAGAAAAACATATATAATATGTATTATATATATATAAATACAAAACATATAGCTCAAAGCAGTATATTATAAAAATTGCTGCAAAATTCAACCACACATTTGCAAATCAAGTGAGGTATCAAATCATGTCTCTACCCCTACCAGTTATGTAACCTTGTTCAAGATATTTAACTACTGTGTTCTTAGTTTCTTTATTTATGAAATAAAAATGGTAAAGTATATATTTTATACTATTATTGTAAAGAAGAAATTGTATATGTACATAACATCAATAAGGGTTCCTTATCTCAAACCAGGCAAAGTGGGGACCAAATGGAGGCCCAAACTTTACCTGTGTGATGACCACTTGCATACCTAATTCTGGATTGTACCCCACATCTTCAAAATGAAATATCAAAAAAACCTATAAAAAAGAAGAAATTATATATGTGATCACATTGAATAGCATATTGAGCTATATAGCAACAAGGTAATAAAGTCTAAATATTATTTCATTTCTGTTATACTATTTTCATTAAATTTCTCTCTTTTTGATTCCATTGTTAACTCTTTCTATTCTATTGTGAAATAGAACTCAATAAAATATTTCAACATTTAAATAGACAAGCATATCAAACACTGCCAATAAAGAAAATACATAAAGAAAATTACAATATCAATAACAACTCAAATTGCTCAGCACAAATCTTGAGAGTTGATACTTATACACTGGACCCAATTAACTCTGAACAGTTTTTTGAGTGTTATAATTCCTCACACTGAGCCCAAATACCATTCATATGCTGATGATTACTAAGTCCTAAGTTCTTAGATTTTTATTTTTGATATGCAGACCTATACATTCAACTTCTGAATATCTTGAGTGAACGACAGATACTTGAGAAATGGGCAGCACAGTGGTAGAGTCCAGACTCTGAAACATAATTTCAGATCCCAGTAATACTATTAAGTAGCTAAGAGACCTTAAACAAATTACTTAAACACAAGGTCGCTCAATCTTATCCTCTGTGAAATGGGCATAATAATAGTTCTTGAGAGAGTTGTTTGGATGAATAAATGAGCCTTTAACTTTTTTTTTTAGAATAAATAAGTAAAACTAAAAGAAAAATGGATAACTTAACCTTGGTTAGATCAATCTAGAGCTCAGCCTGGTACGTAGATATGTGACCTTAGGTAAGTAATGATGAATAGATATTTTTATCTGTCCAGTGAGTATGACAACAACAGCAACAACATCCTTCATACTGATGTAAAGATAAAGGTACTAATTTATAAAATTTTCATGATTCTAATAATATCAATCACTTAAAGATTTATTATTATTACAATAGTTATACTTCTTGTAGGTGTTCTTTGCTATATGTGGATCAAGAACTGTTGGTCTTTGAAAAAGTGTTATTTTATGGTGTTTATATGTGATACTTGTGGTGTTTATCTCCAGTCATCAGCTGAGAAGTCCACTGTGTCCTCTTAAATAGAATGAGTGAGTTTTTGGTCCATAACTATTAGGCAAAGAGAAGTGAAGAAAATGTTTTCCAAGTTCTTTCTGTTTGCATATCTGTACTCTTATTTCTCCTCTATTGCCTGTTCAAATGCAACAAACAACACTTGAGTTCTCAATTTATAAATTTCTTTTTTATTAATAATCTTATTTTTATTTATAATTCATTCACCTTTCTAGTCTAGTCTTTATTGAAAAACCTCTGAAAGTTTGGATAATTGCAGGTGTTTTGCTTGCACAGAATGAAGGGGACTATTTGGGAAAAAAATAAAACATGAGTGTCTACCATATACTTGACACTGCTATATTGAATATTGAATAGGTATATTTATCTGTCCAGTGGGGATGACAACAGCAGCAACAGTATCCTTTATACTGATGTAGAGCTAAAAGTGCTAATTTATATGTTTATTATTCTGTCTAATTATATCAATCACTTATGCTGAAGGTGATTTGACAAAAGAGGTATAGAGAATCCCTGCCTTCAGAGATTATAGTTCAGTGCGGGAATCAGAGAATAATAAGCAACTATAATGAAGAGTGATGTATCATGTGATTAGTAAGTATATAGACATAGACTGGACACTTACCCGAAAGCCAGGAGATGAGGAATGTGTTCTTGGAAGAAATGGTATCTCAGATAAGAGCTTTACAATGAGGGGCCTAGAAGCAAAAGTGAAGTGAATGGGAAATGTTAAAAAAGCTCAGTATTGTGGATGCAATGAGGGAGTGACATTCACTCAGGCTGGAGGGATAATAAGTATATACATAGTCTTGTATCTAACGTTAAGGGGTTTTGTCATTATGTTAAAAAAAAAGATGAGAAGCACTGAGTAGTTAAAAGTTAATACATGACTGGACTTAGAGTTTAGAATTTACTCTGGCTGTAGTGAGTTGGAAGAAAGTGACACTGGAAAATGGAAGACTATCATAAGCCAACTGCAGTAATCTAAAATGATTGTGATCTGCTATGGTCTGATAGCTGTAATAAAGGCAGGAGGGCAGGATGAACCATGCCAGAGGGAGTCTGTGGCACTGGAAGAATCATCAGATGAGAGGCAGGAGAGTGGTGGGGCCAGATCCAAAAATTTGTGTCTGTCTGGTTGTATGGATGTTTAATGAAGAGGGTTACACAGAAGGAAAAGGAACACATATGCGTTGATAGAGATAATAAATTTAATTTGGGGACTCAAAAAGCATGAAGTTTCTACAAGACCCCTCAGTGAACAGGTCTATTAAGCAGATTTTCCTACTTTTTAAAACACTGGTATTTAATTGCCACTGTGTGTGTGTGTGTGCGCGCGCGCAGTTTATCTGGACAACAAAAAAACTTAGGGAAATTTGCAATCATTTAAAAAAATTAAAGTGACTGATCCATTTAGGTACAAATCAAGGCAATAAGATCCACAGGTTGTTGTAAAGATTTCAGAAATTATTTATTTTGCTAATTGGTTTAGTAATTTATGTTTCATTTGTTTAAGATTAGAATCACTGGATCAAATGAGGTTCATGAATTATCAATTTGTTTAAAAAGCTAAGATAGTCAATTTGTTAGCAAAACTGAGACTGATATGGAGAAATGGTCATATCAGTCCATGTTTAAAGAACAATGATGTACAATAAAGCCAAGAACTTTCTCTATATCAACATAAGAACCTTCTTCCACTTTAGCTTGAATTAATGAAATCCTAACCAGATAGAAATTTTATCCATCTTCTTGGGGAGACATGGACTGTTAATAAAAAAATAAAAAATAAATTTTATCCAATGTGATAAATCAGGGTTATTATTGATGGATTTTTGCAAGCATTTGAAAGATTTTTTTCTTTTTAATGAAGTTTTCTTATGGTTATAGTATTTTCTGCCAAATATATTTACTTATACAATTTATATCAAAACATGAATCTTTTGCAAATAGTTTTCTAACAATCTAAACATGGCTCAAAAAAAGAAAACTGAAGAATTTTAGCATAGTTTTATGTTTCTGACATCATAGTTCACAGGTTGTGAATATGCAGAATTCTCAAAGTTTGGATAGATGTTTTGTGTGGGAACCCAGAATTCTGAATTTTGGCAATCTGGAACTTCATAAGCATGAGTTTTTAGTACTTCATTTGTCTACATGAATTATACTTCTATGATTATCTGATTTGTTTTTATTATCAACTACATTCAAAGTTATGTTTCAGACCAGTGACACCTTCCTTACATAATTGTCTTTATTACCCTCTTTCTTCCTAGAGACATCAAAGAAAAACACAGCCCTTAATATGATTAAGTATAACTGTCAATCATATTTTATGGTTAATAGATAAGTAAACTAGGGTAAGAAAAACAACTTATCGTTAAGATATAAAGAAATAGTTGAAAAATTAAAATATTACCTCCTCTTAAAGCATCCGTGAAGAAATGGTGTCAAGATTTACTTCTGTTCTAATTCTTCTTTTCATACCCTTTTTTCTCTCTTTTTCTTTTCTGGAAATTAGTTTTCATTCTAGGAAGCTGGCTATGGTCTCTGTTCTTGAGGATATTTGCTCTTTTGTGACTTTACCTTGTAATTTGCTTGAACTTGCATAAATAAATCCTAAAAGAGCCTAGTGTGAGAGAGCAACCACTCACCAAACAAACATTTAGTTCACATCTACAACCCTGATTTAGGGTCACTTTGACCCTCAACTTGTGTTGAGCTGAAACACCTTAGCAGTATTCCTGTTATATTGGTTTATTTTCCACTTGTGAAGTCATTCTGAGGCCTTGGTAGCCTTTAGCACCCTCTACATCAGGAGTCTGAGATCAGATTCTCAGACTCCTAGAGAACTAATCTGAAGTAATAAGAATAATTTATACTTTAAATTTTTGCTTAACATCTCAGATTTGAGAGCTAACAGTGGTTTATTCTCTTCTCTGAAGCCTTTGGGAATATATGCTCGATTGAAGCAATTAGACAAATTTGCTGTGCCATCCAGAAAGGAAGACCAGTGGGACATGTCTGAGAAAACTTCTAACAAAACTTAGACTTTGAGTACACTTGGAGGTGGGGGTGGAGGGAAGGGAGAATTGCTTCATTTTAGATACAATACCTATCTCCTTTAGCTCATTTTTGAGGCCAAAGAGACTTAGCCAGACCTGATACCATTTCAAAACATTTTATGTTGTTTTAGGTAGCAGAAGCTTTTTTTACATTTTAAATTTTGTGATGATTTCAAACTTACAGAAGAGTTTTTGAAATAGGGACTGAGCGCTTAATTCACAGACACCAACACCAAAGTACAAGTTATAAAAGGAGAGGTTTATTAACTAAGAGCCGGGGCGGCAGCCACTTGCCTGCTGGACATAACAGTCCCACAGCAAGGGCCCCCGTTAGCTGTAGGGGCTTGCTTAAATGGGAGAAAACCACATTGGGACTTTCCAAGTGGGCCAAACCGCAATATCCTGGAGGCCTAGATACCTTTCAAGCAATGCTAGCAGGGTTCACAGATGCCGGGGGTGGGGGGGGGGGTGGGGGGGCCTGTTAAACAGTTTAACCTGGCCAGCAGGTGATGTTGCCAGTTTCCAGGCAGGGAACTTTTTAACTGTGCAAAGGCTGAGTACATGTTTAACTGTGCAAAGGCTGAGTACATGTTTAGCCTAATTTTTGACATTGCAGATGTCTTTTTAAGCCCCCTTCCACAATTTAAGATTAGTACAAATAACTTTTTTTTTCCTGAATCATTTAAGAGCAATTTGCTGGGAGGGGGGGTTGTATAACTGTGCAGATACTAATAACCAGGGAATTGTATGCTTAAAATTATGAATTTTATGGTATATCTCAATAAAGCTGTTATTCACGAAAAAAGAGCAATTTGCTCCATCACACTCAAATACCTCAGTGTATTTCCTACAAACAAAAAATTCTTCTATAACTTGCAACCATCAAAGTTATAAAATTTATCTACATATTACTATTTCTAATTCACATACTCTCTTCAAGTTTTAACAGTTGTCCCAATAATGTTTCTTTTCTTCTTCCTTTCCCTCCTTTCCTGGCCCTCTCTCTTTTGCTCTTCTTCCTTTCCCTTTTCTCTCTTTCTTTATTTATTTTAATTTATTTTAAACGGGAACCACTCAGGCTATGTCTCGTCTTATCTTACTCTCCCAAGGGAAGAGAACCTCCCTCAAAGGCAAAAGACGGTTGCGGTGATACAATACCAAGAACAGGCTCCTCAATCAGGAGAAAATGCTTTGCCTTCTGCACGTGGTTTCCAGTGTTCTACATGTTCAGAAAAACTTCTCAAGTAATGATAATAACTATGGAAATGATCCCTGAAAGTATAGTCTTCCAAGAATATTTCTTTTATCAAAACGATTCAATCCAGGATTATGTACTGCATTTAATTTGTTTGTTTGTTTGTTTGTTTGTTTTTTTAGCCTTCTTCAATCTGGAAAAGTTTCTCAGTCTTTACTTGACTTCCATGTCTCTGACACTTTTGAAGAGTACAGGGTAGTTATTTTATAAAATAACCCAAATTTTTCAACTTAGATTTATTCAATCTTTTCTTATGATTAGATACAGGTTACAAATCTTTGGCAGAAATGTCCCAGAAATTAGCCTGTGTCCTCATGTCCATCAGGAGGGCACATAATGTGAGTTTGGCTCATTACAGATGATATGAACTTTGATCACTTGATTAAGGTGATGCATTTTAGATTTCTTCACTTGAAAGCTATTCTTTCTAATTGGAACTGACAAGTATTTTGTGGGGCTATAGGATGTAAATATCCCATTCCTCATTAAACTTGTCCTACTTGTTTTAGTGGGAAACCCATTGATGTTTCTTGGCTGAGTTAATTATAACTATAATTTTTAATTCCATCATTCTTTCTATAGTTATTATTTGGCATTCTACTGTAAGAAAAAAAATCAATCTTTCTCTCTTTCTGGATGGATTTAATGGGTTACAGTGGGAATTCCTTTAACCTGGCTCCATATTTTTAACCACCTGGCTTCTATGTCCATTTTAAAGAAACATTTCATTTGGAAATAATTTTAGATTTACAGAAGAGATGCAATGTAGTACAGAGAATTCTCATATACTCTTTATTCAGCATCCCCTAATGTTAACATTTTACATAATCATGGCTCTGTGTCCTTTTGATATGCCCCAATAATTTTTTGAACACTTCCTTACTTTTTAGTACAGTATATTCCAGGACAAGCTTACTAACACTCCCCTTACCCCAATTCTGGATTCAGCTATTTCTCCAAAGGGCCCTAACCCATAGGGATCAGTGGCAATTGGCCTCCACATTGTAAAATCAGAATATTTTGCCCAGTTTCCAGATATGAACCAGGACACAGACTTAGAGACCATGGAATGAAATGAAGATCAGTATCCACTGAGGAAAGACTTCCAATGTCATAGCATTCATGTGAATTGAGGCTTTGTCTTGGTCTTCAGTAGCAATTTTTCTCAGTTCTTCCTCACATTCAGTTATTTACCAGAAATATTAGAAAAGAGGAATTCTCAAATTTTTAGGATTTTGGGGCACAAAGGTAAGATAATATTGATGTTAGGATACACAGAATGCCATCATGGACTCCCTATTAGAGTGGAGTCACAAATAGCCAAATTGATCAATGGAGTCCTGGCCTAAGTCCATGCCAAAATGGGTCTGTATTAAATTTATACTGTGGATGTGACAAATTATCACAAACTTACTGACATAAAGCACCACAAATTTATTAACTTGGAGTTCTATAGATCAAAAGTCCAACATGGATTCCTCTGAGCTGAAATCAAAGTGTTGGAGGCTGCCTTCCTTTCTGGAGGCTCTAGGGGAAAATTTGCTTCTTTGCCTTTTTCATCTTCTACAGGCTTCCTGTATTCTTCGGCCTGTGACCCCTTTTCTCAGTCTTTAAAGCTAACAAGAACTTGCTGGGTCTTTTTCATGATGCATCTTTCTGACTTTTATTCTGTCATTGCATCTCTCTCTGATCATAACTTGGTAAGATTCTTGGCTTTTAAAGACTCATATGATTAGATTGCTCCACCTCACCCCCTCATCACCCCTGCTGCCATTAATTTAATTAAGACAATTTCTTCAGTTCAAGCTCCATTCTCTAACCACATCTGCAAGGTACCCTTTGCCACATAAGGTAGCCATATTCACAGGTTCTAGTGACATGTTTGGGGCACATATTTGGGAGCCATTCTTATGCTTACCACAGAGTTCAATGTGTTAACGAACCCACCCAGTGATCATTTTCCAAATCTGTGAGTATAATTAGGATGAATTTACTTAGCAGCTAGCAAAACTTTTATATTTCTTCTTGATCTGTTAATTAGGGGACACTGTGGTATAAAAGGCTAAAAGGAGGTCAACTGCCCCTAATATTCAGTCAAGATAGTATATCAGAATTAATACCACATCACAGGTGAACTGGCAGGTTAATGTCACGCTCAAAGATTTATAGGTATAGAAATAGTAATTCTCATCATATTCCCATTTTATTCAACAATCTGGTTCCTATAAAAATTAGATGGACTATGATAAATGATAGTGGATTCCTGCAAACTTCACCAAATAGTAGCATCATTGTTGTTGGGTGTCAGATAGAATATCTTTAATAAAACAGATCCACACAAACTCTGGTACTTATTATGCACTTATTGAGTTTTTTGATAAGAGCATGTTCTCATCAACACCCATCAATAAGGGCAATCAGAAGCAGTTTATATCAACTTGTTATAAACAATAGTATACGCTTACAATTTCTTTTAGGTTATGTTAACTTTTTGGTCCTCAGTGAAAGTAGAGTCTGAAGAGGACTTGATCATCTGAACATTCTAAGGATCATCATGCTGCTCACTATATTGATGACATTATGCTACTTGGCCTAATGCACAGGAAGTAGCAACTACTCTAGATGTGCTTTAGAATATATGTACTCTAATGGGTGGGAGGTAACTCTAAAAGATTCAGAGTTCTGTCACATTAGTAACGTTTTTTAAGAGTCCAGTGATATGGGGCAAATAGCTAATCCAGATTTATACCTTTGTTTTGCCATTTCCCTACTCTCAGCTTGTACCAATAAACAAACTTATAGGAGGTTCACCCAAAACACCTAAAACAGGAAGAAAAACACAAAACTGATGAATAAATGAATCAGTTTGCTATGTTAGTGAGAGAGCCCAAAATGGACTACTGCTGATACATACCCTTACTCAGAGGGTTTCCCAGAAAAACAATGGTGAGAAGAAAATTTCCTAATTGTCAGAGCTTCTTCAGTCAGCCCATTTAGTCATCTACTTCATTTGGAGAAAAAAATTATGCCTGAGATAAATACAAACACATATTCCTGGGCAGCGGTGAATGGGATTAACTGGTTTATCAAGAACCTGAAAGGAGCAAGACTGGAAGCTTGAGGATAAGGAGGTCTGAAGAACAGGACTGTGAATGGATCTATAAGAGTAGTTATACTGCATGCATCTTTGTATCACACGTTAATGACCACTCAAGAAAGAATCAACTACAGATGATGCAATAAACAATACTGTGCATAGAACAAGAGGAACTCCTCTTACCAAGATTGAGCTAGCAATTGCTGGTGCTGAATCTATGCACTTAAATTGGAGGCATACTTTGAGATAAATTTTTAGTGAAAATAAAAATTGAAGTTACAATCTATTTAAAACTGAATACATTCCATTTCATATAGAATGTGACTGATTCATGTAGAGTTGAACAATATTTTCTAATACTTGTTTACAATTTTATGCACTTTTTCATTCATTCTAATTTTTATTCAAATTTGTTAATTTTTTAAAAAAATTATCAAAATTGGTTCCCAATGTGAAAATACTAAATGCAATACATAATTTCATAAAAGCAATCAGAGATGTAACAAATACTCTATTTCTTAGAAAACACATAGTTTTATGCATTAGTTTATTACACTTTTGCAGAAAAGCAATTACCACAACAATTTGAAACCACCAAAAAATATTATGTCATTCAAATCATTTTCAAAGCTAGAACTGTCCTAATATTGTTGCCAGACCAAGACAGTACAAAAGGATAAAATAAAGTCAGCCTTACAAATGGAGTTTATTCTCAGCAAAGCAAACTTAATATAAAATCTAAAATATAATTTACCACATTCACAGCTTAAAGTGGGAAAAAAATCACAGGATGGATATTTCTCCCAATAAAATATTTTTCATATAAATATAGACAGATTAGACTTCTATTGCGCCTCTCTTCTTAGTACATAAGAACATGCACATTTAGCATATAATTTTTAAAAATTTAAAATGATATAAGGTGAACAAGTAAATATTATAGCTAACATTTATTAACCATTAGTACTATGACTATAGGGTCTGTAAGGTGGGAACATACAGGCAAGCTACAAGAAAATCCACAGAGTGACTTAAATAATTAGATGTTTATTTGTCTTCTATACAAAGTAGCTCAGGTTTAGGTGAGGGGTCAACAATGTTATCATAGAACACAACTTTGTCTACATTTCTGTTCCATTATTTGTAGACAATGCTTTCATTCTCAGACATGACTCTTATGGTTTCAGTAAAGTAACTGCTACTTCTAGCCTCATGTGTGCTTTGTAGTTAAGAAAAAAGGTAAGAGATAAATAAAACCATAGTTGAGATAGTGAAAAATGATAATTTTACAAAGTGTTAGGATGATATACCTAATAAACTCAAGAAGTCTATCACTCAAACTATTAGAAATAATGAACACTTGATAAGTAAATAGATCAGCATGCAAAATAAATAACAAACATTTTTTGTCGTTGTGAACCAGATATAGTGAATTCTTAAAATTGTATGTTGCCTTGACATCCATTCCAAATATAGTTTTAACTTCTTTATACCAGAAGCAGTACTGTCACCCTTGACCCAGTTTCTGGTTCTCCACTTCCTCAATGAAGTTATCCAGAAATTTGCCTTACACAAACACTCCCTGGTGACTACCTCCTTATGGGACAGTTAGATACTATGTGACTTATCCCACTGACCCTCATACCTTGCATGGACTGCCCAGATATGTTGCAATGACCACTTCTCAGTTACCTTTTGATAGAGTTCATGCCTACTTGCTTTAAATTCACCAATTAGAACTTTCCTAAGGAAGTCTGTTTATGTAACACCCTAGACCCTAATAAGGTCTTTAGTACACAGGTTTCTCACTCTATGTCTCTAGTTTTCCACCCGCTGGTTGAACGTGCAGGTTCTGAATGACTCTCCACTTTCTGTCGGCCCTGTGGGACATGCTGCCCTCCTGCCTCTGGATCTGTAAGTTATAAACTATTTCTATTACTTCATGTATTTTGCTAACTAAGACACCTGAACCTAACTAGTTTCCCAATTCAGAGTTCTCCTAGAGAGTGAATCTCTTGGTAGGAATAAACTGGACACAGGTTAGACAAATGCCACAGGGTGTCTGCCAGTATAAACAAGTCTCCTGTGAGGAAGACACGTGGTCACAGGTCAAATACATAGACATTAGGCTGTCTGCCAGTATAAAGAAGTATTCGGTGAAAGGCACATTGTAAACATCCATGACCAAACCCCCTGTATCCCTGGCAGGTCAGTCAGTACTATAGTTTATAAACACTCTCCTGAGAGAGATTTCAGGACCAAATTAGAACGAAACACACACACACACACACACACACACACACACACACTCATGCACGCACACACTCATCAGAAATAACCTGTTAGAAACTGAAAAAGAAAGTGCTATTAAGAAAAATAAAAATAATTTAAAAATATCAACTTTAGCAAAGCCCGAGTACTTCAGAAATCTATCATATTCTTGGAAGAAAAATTTCAGTAGCTTAAAGTTAAATTCTCTCCAATGAATTTATATATTTATTCCCATTGCAGTAAAACCATCATTATAGATTTGAAAATAAGCTTGACAAACGAATTCTAAACTATACATGAAAATTTAAATTAGAAATCATTATAGAATATTCTAATAAACTAAAAAAGAATCTCATGTTGATTTATTTTTTGTGCTTGTTATATTTTATTTTCCAAGTAATATTGATTAAAGATATTTACATACCTACTTTTAAGTCCACAGTTTTGCACTCTTAGTTGTATGACCTTAAAAGTTACAGCACAAGGACAGGGGAAAAGATTTCATTCATAACAAAGGCTGATAATTACATACATGTTTTTCTCTGTACTTTATTTTAAATAAATTCATTTAAAAATGATACTTATCTTTTTTTCCATTGGGTGGTAAAATACTAGCGCAACTTTTCATCAAAAAAAGTTTACGGGCGTGAGGGGCAGGATTGGCAGTAGTGGGAAACTACCAGGGGTGGGAGTGGTGCGTGTTATCAACAAGGGTACCTGCATAATGAGCGTTTGTTTACCTAACCCTGAATTGTACCCCACAATTTTAAGATTAAAAATAAAAAAAAAAAAAAGAAAACTGGTACGGAAAGGAGCCTGAAATTACTGAGCCTGAAATAAGTCTTACGTAAATGTCAATTTCTTATGGGCTTTTTGTATGTCTTTCTTTTTTTAAAAAACACGTATCACATATAATGGGTTCTTTCTGTAGAATACAAACTTTACTTAAATTTTATCTTAATTAAAGCTTGTTGTGGATTTATAAAAAAGTTTACCAAAGATGTAATTAAATTTTCTCAGTTGAAAATGGACTTTCAACTGCTATTAAAGGAATATTTTTAACTTAAGTGAAAAAGAATTGGTGGTTGCCATTATAAGCAAAACCATAAAGTATTATAGCATTGCCTACATTGCTTCTTACAGTACAAACTTTTAAAGAGCCAGAGATTCTTTATAGACGTTTAGTTGGTTTTGAAAAGACATGTAGGTGTGGAATTTTTTTTTTTACATTCTAGAAATGTTGCCACCATCACTTTTTTTTGTTGTTGCAGAGATGTTATCTGTGATCATTGGGGTAGGCAAGAATGTTTGTTCAAAGTAAAGAAAGCCAGAAGCCAAAATTTAACTGCACAGTAATAAGTCACTTTTCTTCTTGCAGCCTTGTTTTTCCTATGTAATCCATTTTCTAACATACATTATAATACATAAGCTTGTATTCTAAAGATTTTATGTTTGATTTTTATTTTTATTTTTATTTTTATTTTTTTTTGAGTTGGAGTCTCACTCTGTCGCCCAGACTGGAGTGCAGTGGCCGCTCCCGGCCACCGCAGCCTCGACCTGCTGGGCTCCGGCGATCCTTCCGCCTCAGCCTTCCGAGTA
>CAUYQG010114643.1:0-13594 GCA_963574415.1 Tarsius wallacei | reverse complement strand
TATTTTTTTTTTGAGTTGGAGTCTCACTCTGTCACCCAGACTGGAGTGCAGTGGCCGCTTCCGGCCACCGCAGCCTCGACTTGCTGGGCTCCAGCGATCCTTCCGCCTCAGCCTTCCAAGTAGCTGGAACTACAGGCGCGTGCTACCATGCCCGGCTAATTTTTTTGATTTTATTGTAGAGATGAGGTCTCGCTTGCCCAGGCAGGTCTCGAACCCGCGGGCTCAGGCAATCCACTCACCTCAGCCTCCCAAAGGCGCGGGATTACAGGCTGAGCCACCAAGCCCGGCTGCAAGCGTTATTTTTTAAAAGGACCAAAAATGTTTCAGTATTAGTATCAGAAAATTTCTAATTGTTTTTATAATATGGAATTGTATTTTTTTTTACTTGAACTGTGAATCATTTATTTTCTATATCATCCTAAAGAATGTTATTCATTTTAAAATGTTGCCATGTTCTACTAAGTTGTCACAGGCAATCTTCTCTAAACCATGCTGTGGTCTGCTTATCTCACTGAGGGTTTAACTAGGGTTTCAGCTGCCCGTTCTTCCATTCCCCCTTTAGCCTGCTCTGTGCTCTTGGATCTTACCATTTGTTCTCTGCTTATTGGCGCTTCCATATAATACATGGTAGAAGACATAAAAAGGCATGAAACCCCTATCAGCTGAACTGACTCCTCTGTAGCAGTTCTGGAGCAAAAACAAAAATAAAAGGATGGAACGTGAAACATTTGGCTTGAGAGAGGTTTGGGCATAATATGGCAGTTCTACCCACAACTCCTCCTTAATTTACCATTTCTTATTACAAACTAAATTTTATCTTTTTTCTGGGTTTAAGTCTCCTTGTCTTTGCTTTGTATTGTCTATTTGTTTTAACAACTTTGAAAAAAATTATTACTGTATCAACTTTCCAACTATTGAGGGAAAAATCAAAGAAAAACTTATAAACTGTAGAACGAATGTAGCCTTGTGAATGTGGGAAGTGTGAAATACAACTTTTTTGACAACTATAAAATTGTTCCACAATTAAAATAGGGGGACCTATAATTTAGTTTTATATTTTTCACATTAACAATAGCATGAGTCGCTAAAAATATTGTTGAAGATATCCAAGTAGTACTTCTCAATATTATGTCTGGGTTAAAAAGAAAATTTAGGTTTGTATTTGGCTATGTTAATGTAAACAACCATAAGATAATTTCTTTTCACACCTCATCCCATATTTATAACACAAGTGCAGACAGGGTTTGTGAAATCAGACTCCTCCAGAAAGCCATTTAAATAATACAGGAAGCATACTTCAACAAAATACCAAAAATGTATTCTCTATGGGACTCTATTTTTCTCAAAACAATATGATTAGGTATAGAACAAAGTTTATTTTATTTCTATGATTTATCTGTGTGTATATTTAAAATTTTACTGAATTATAAATAGATAAAGAAAAGTGCTTAAATGGTAAGTGAACAGCTCAGTGGATTTTCACAAATCAAACACTTCTATATAACCAGTTCCCAGACTGAAAAAACAAAACAAAAAAAAAGAAAAAACATGACTAGCTCAAGAAGCCTCTTTGAGATCTGTCCAATTATTCAGTGTATTCCCCCTCCTCACAATAAAAGCCCCAAAGGTAACTCCTTGACACTTTGATAGTGTTGCCAATTTTTTCAACTTTTTATGAATTGAATAAAGAGCAGCCAGTTTTAACAATCATTTCACATGTTTCAGTATACTTTCCACTTCCTGGCTAAAAAATTCCGTGGTGGAAATTAAATGTGACACAACTTAAATATGCAAAATATAGGTTAAATTTTTGAGCTGAATAAAATCCATAAACTGCGGAGTATGTATTTATGCAAGAGATCCTGGATCTCTTTTTGTCTCAGACAAGATCCTGAGTTATAGATAATACTCAAAAAGATAATAAGAATCATAAATGATTATTGATTTTATCTGTGTTCAATGTGATTCTAAGTATTGATGAGACATGCTATTTAATTCCCATAATAACTCTATCAAGGGAACTTTGTTTCACAGAGAAAATGGTGTGGAGGTAACACCCAAGATCACTCAGCAAGGAAGTGGTGGAGGGGGTTGGGGGCTCCAGAGCCTGCAGGTGCAACCTCTAAACCCAAACTGTTTCCATGATACAAGTGTCTCTTTACCTTCTGACAGGCAGTGCTTATAATGCAACCTCAGATGAATAAGAAGACTCATAAACTTGTGGGCATACCTGTTAAAGTATTTGAGCAGAAATTGAATGTCCTTTTGTGTGTGTAAAAGTACGGAACCCTAAGAAAGTGGAGAAACAAACTGGTGTCAATTGTGGAAGGCTTAAAGCCTTGGTTACCTAGGAAGAGCTAGACAACAGAGAAAATCATATTAAAACTAGGAATAAATAAAACTACACCTATTCATATACTTCTAGGTCAGTTCTCAACCACAGGCAATTTTCTCCTCAGGGAATTATTCACAAAGTCTGGAGAATTTTTTTGTGGTTCCAGTGGTGGCAGGAGGGGTGGACAAGGTGGAATGGTGGTGTGGGAGGTAGTTGTGTGGCATTCAGTGGGAAGAGGCCAGGGGTATTGCTAAACATCTTACAATGCACATATGGCAGCCTTCCATGACAAAGAATAATCCAGTCTCAAATGTCAACAGTGCTGATGTTGAAAAATCCTGCACTAGACAATGGCTTTGGGGCTGAAGTCCTCTCATTTTCCTGAATTGATTCCTATGTGGAATGGTGGCAAGAGAAAAGTCACAGTAAAACATGTCTGATGTGAGCTCACTGAGTGTCCTGGTGTGGGTGAGCTCGATAACTGCCTTCTGCCTCTGGTTTTCATGCGGAAAATATGAGCAGCAAGACTCACCTCATGAAGTCACCAAATATAATGCAGATATCTGTCACTATCCTAGGTATTGTGTACTTTTCTTGTAAGTCTGGATTATATAATAAGATCTCCACTTAGTTCTTAAAGATTTATGGCTAGTGGATAAATTTTTGACATATTTTAAGTCTGACATAAAAAAACAAGAGTTTTCCCAGTGAAGTTTAATTTAGCAGGAAAAAAATTATCAGAATAATTTTTATGCTGAGCAGTCTGGTTGTGTGGTAGAAAATATCAGATTCCTACTTCATAGGGAAAGTAATTCAGAAACATCAACCCTCTCACCAAGGTTTTCCAAACTATAGAATGCATCAGAATTATCTGTGGATTTTGGTAAAGTGCAGTCACTGATCCTGCAGACCTGGTGCAGGACCTGAGAGTCTGCATTTCTAACAAGTTTCTGGGAGATACTTCTGCTTGCACTGGTTCTGGACTAGCCTGTAAGTAGCAAATCTTCGCGTTATGCAGTAGAGTTAATGTGCAGAAAAATAAATAGTAGATGTTCTTTTACTTACCTCAAGTAACCGTTGAATATGATAAATAAAGTCTAGGTTCCCTCTAGACAATGAAGTTCGATTTTCTAAACTTTTATTAAAATAATTAAGAAAATACATTCAGGATATTTTAGTTGAGGTTGTGGGATTGAAAAGAAGTGCAGATATTAAACCCAAGATTTCTTAGATACAACCTGATCATAAGTTCAAGACACAGTACTTCCTTGTAACTGTACCTAGGACTGCAACACAGTCTTTGTGAAGTGGCTGAACTTAAAGGAACTCATCAATACTTCAGGCTTCAGAAAAGAGGAAGCTCAGAGCTCTATAATGAAAACATTATGTGGCTGCTCATGTCCCCAAGCTCTGCAAGGAATGAATTACTGTCAAGGGATGTGTCCAAGGGTTTATGTTTAGGGAAATGGAATGGAATTACTGTACTTAATACAGTCACAAAGGGCTAAGGAAGACCTTAATGCTTCATAAAGAAGAAAAGAGGGATGGCAAAAAAGGCCGGAGTCCTCTGTAAATATGACTAGGGCCCTGTCACCTGCTTAGGGTCTAAGCACGAGGTACCTGGACAGTCCTCAGAGATCTGAAAATTTCTCCAACTGGCACAGCTCTGAGAATAAAATTCTGTACATTTCATTAGGGTATCAGAATGGCTCTGCGTGTCTCTGGCTTTTCTTCTTCCTTTGTGAATGTTGTCTTTCTATCCAATGGCAACAAACTGATCAATGCCATTCCAACTCCTACTGCCCTCCCCTCCCCTGGGACATATACAACTACAAGACTTTCATTCTCACTGCAAATGCCTGTACCCAGGATTTTGTCCCATGGTTCATAAATTCTTCAAATATTAAGCACGTCAGACCACTCTGAGACACCCCTAGCCATGCCTCTCCAGAATCTTGGACCTTGTAACTTGCTGACTAAAGCTGAATTACAAAGCCATCGTGGATTGGCAAAATTCATGAAAATGAAAGGTTATGAGAATTGACATGTCCCTTCACTTTTCAGCCTTAAACTCTAGTTTCTTCACCTCAGAAAAAAATTTTTTGAAATGAAATTCATATAAAAACATGAAAGTGTTTTATTGGGCACTTGAGTTAAAAATGGTATTTAACTATAAAAATATTTAATATTTATCATCTTTTCCCACAAATGCAAATAATAGTTGCCTTAAAACAGACCCCTGAAAAAAGTCATGTATTCACATTGTGAATAAAAATATTATAGGCTCAAGAAATATCTGTCATAACATGATATATGCCACACATGGAATGCATTTTGCATTGAAGACAATATTTCTTTCTTTCACAAATGTTTCATTTGCTGTTGAAATAAATGAAAGTTCATGAAGGCTGACTAAACAAAGGGCCAATTTTTTAACACTGGACAGAACAAAGTGTCTTCTACTGCAAGCTACCTTTAACTGCAAAGGCTACAACATCTCAGGGATACAAGCCACAGATGATATAGGCTTTCTTTCCCTCAAGCAACAAAAAAAAGCATGAAGTGACGGTCATACTTCAAATACACTTTCACTAGTATATAACATCAAAGAGCATGTGCTTACAGGAGTACTGACACAGGAGAGAGAGGGAGAGGGACAGTCGGGGGGGGGGAAACTAGATATTATGATGATGAAAAGTAAATTGTTTTAGGGTCTTTCTCATACTTAATGACAGAACAGTAATATCCTGATTATGAACCAATATTAATTGTGAATGTCTGATTGAGTATACACTAGTCAAATAAATAATTCCAAATTAAATCCAACCCAACTCAATAATCTGTATTGACTGAATAGGCTACATGAGTCCCAATAACATTTCAGAAACTGCAAAACTCAATCTAGCTGTTGTTATTTTGGTTACAGTGAAAGATAACCACTTTTAGTATTTTAAAATTAAATTTTAACAACCTATATTAGGGCTGTATAAACCTATCTTTGGATAAGTTTTTAAAAACGTTGATGATACACTGATTTCCTATGTCCCTGAAAGATCCCTTCTAATTAATAGTCTATAATAAGCAACCATTCGTTTGAAACCATTTTATGTCATATTATCACATTGCAATTGTCCTGTTTCATAAGCAGATTTACTCTGTAGATATGCTTGCAGCACTTAAACAAAACTATCTCCTAATCTCATTCTTAAAAACAACAACAACTTTGTATTTAAAAAAATTAAACATACAAAAAGAGTTGCAAGAATAAAACAACAGATTGGAATATATTTTCACTTAGAGTTGCAAATTGTTACTGTTCTTTGTATTTGTTTTCACCATTACTTCCCTTTCTCTCCTTATAGATACAGACATAAATAGGGACGTGAGTATCAATGTGGGTATGAATGTTTTATGCCTAATCCTGCGTTTTGTGTGTTGAACTATTTAGGGTGAGTCACATCCACAATGACTCTATACCTTTAGGTCCTCTAGTATGTATTTTCTAAGAACAAGGTTATTTTCTTACACAATCATAATACAGTGATTCAATTTAGGAAATTTGGCACTGTTACAATACAATGCTATGATCTAATATATCCTTCAAATTTAATTTTAACCAATTGTCCCAATATCTTCATCTTTTTCCCTCCCAGTGATGTAGGATCCAGCCTTATATAGTTGGTACGTCTCTTTCCTCTCCCTCATTCTGCCTTAATCCCTACCTTTCCTTGTCTTTCAACAAATTGTTATTACTGAAGATTGCAAGAGGGTTGCTTTGTAGAATGACCCTCAGTTTAAGCTTGTCTGCTACTTTTCTATTGATTATATCTAATATCATTTTCAAAGCCATTCATAACACTGTTTTCCATAATATCATATTTCTCCAAAATTATTTTAGCATTTGCCAAGAATTATATACAGTATGCATAATATAGACAATTATTTATTAATAATGCTATATATTTTATAAAATCTTAATTGTGCCTCCCTTCTCCATTTTATTAAATAATAAATAATCCCCACCATTCCCAAAGGTCACTGGAGGTACGCAGACAATATCTCCTTAAATGAACACCTGGACAGATGAGTATGGATGCCATCTGATTTTGTAACTGTTTCTTACAGTTTACACTTTGAAAACAAATTCCACAAATATTTGCTTCTTAAAACTACTTTGCACAAACTTTCTACTCTAATTTTTATTCCCTGAAAATAAACATTATTTTTTTATTTTAACATATCTTACAATTAAGCTTATTATTCTTGTGTCTCACTAGTCCAAATACGTCTATAGAATTAACATTTCAATTATGCTTTTTGAAAGGATGTTTAACCCAGAACTCTTTCAGATTAATCTGCGGCTATATTCTAAGTCTGGATTTTGTCATCTACTGTGTACATAGAGCACTGGATAAAATTCCACTAACACCAAAATGGGAAAAGCAGTAAAAGAAAAAATAACAATAGTGTTAAGGGTACAAAGTAGTGGTTTTGACTTGAGCTCCATTCAAACAACTACAATACTGGAGGAAAAAATAATCTGACAGACTTTGCAGACATTTGTAGGTGTCCACAAGTTGGTTCAATGTCCTTCTTTGGCCTGCTGCCACTGATAATAAAGTTTGTTTGGGTTTTTTTTTTCTTCTATCTTTAATAGGTTTGTTAGATCGTGCTTGCATTCCCCCCAGCCATTTTTACTCATACCAATACAATTCCAAGGCTGCTGTCTTGTGATTCCACAAAGTCCTGTACATCCAAAGAAGAGCATTTCTGACCCAGGAACAAAGACTTTTTCAGATGCAAAGTCTGCCTTATTTTGAGACTTCTGTTTTAGAAATTCTTGGCACATTACATGAAATATATACACTAGAAGCCTTTTGAAAGTACAGCCTTCTTGGTTTTCATAAGAGGAGAGTTTGGGCATGTTATAGGCCTAAGGACTAAGTTTTGTTTACCAAATATATTCATTTACTGATTCAATAAATTAGCTTGCACAGTATGGTAGACCATGTACATGGTACATGGCTATAATCACAGAAACAGCAAAGTATCTGCTCTTAAGAAGCTTACATTTTTGTACAATAAGCTTTTAATTTCCTAGGAAATTATACTAATCGTGTTGATTATAGTAATGATAACCTTCAGAAAATCCAACCATTCACTGGAGTTATTATTCATAAATAGTAATCAAAAGATAAAATGAATTAATATGAAAGTGATTTTCTATAAATCCCTTAAGTAAAAATACATAAAAAGTACTTAGGCAAGGCTATAAAAGAATGATAACAACAGCTAAATTAAAACTACATTTTCAACATAGCTTGCAAAAATCAGTAAGAATTTTAATGAAGAAAATAAAAATAGATAACATGCATTTTTAATATGTGACAGTTTATCTTACAAATGTTTTAATCCTCACAAAAAATGTGGGAGGCATATTTATTACCCACATACTAAGAATGGGAGCAAAAGGTTGGGGAATTTAAGCATACTTATTTAAATATGCAGAGTCAGCAAGGAGCTGAGCCTGAATTCATCATATTAGATTACTATAGGCAATTATATTATTTTACCCTCGGTCATCCTCACCCCACTCACAGCTATGACATAGACATTTGCTATACAGTATGAAAAAACACAAAAGTAGTATTCTTAATAATAATAATTAGTATAGTAGAAAGCAATTAGCAAGTATATTTAAATTGATACTATATACTTATTAATTTATCCATTCATTTATTTAGATAACAGTACTTTATTATATACAATAAATACATGAATGTATGAGTACTGCTCTGTTGAGACAAATATGTGTACTCATGTGACTGTCACTCCGATCAAGGCCTAAAACACTTCTAGGGTCCCTCAAAGTTCCTTGTGATCTTTCCCAGTCAATCGTTATGCCCTCAGCGACAGGCACCCACTATTTTGTTTCCTGTCGCTGAAGATTAATTTGACCTGCTTTTGAACTTCATATAGATGGAGTTTCCCAGTTTTTCAACTTTTGTGACTAGCTAACATGTCACTCAATATTAATGTTTTGAGATTTATGTATTCAAATTGTTGCATATTGTTTAGGTACATTTGAGATACAAAATATCATAAAATGAGTAAATTATAAACAACAGAAATCTATGTCTCACCGATGCATGACTTCCTTGTCTCATTTGATACCAGGTTTGGAGACTAGGAAGACCAAGATCAACATGTTGGGCAGATCTGTTGTCTGGTGAGGGCCTTCTTCCTGGTTCGCAGATAGTGCCTTCTCACTGTGTCTTCACATGGTGAAGGGGCCAGGGATCTCTCTGGGACTTTTTTTATAAGGGCACTAATCCTCATGAAATCCTCATAACATAATCATCTCTCAAAGATCCCCACTTCCTAATACCATCACCTTAAAAATTAGGATTTCAACATATGAATTTTGGGGGAGACACCAATATTCAATCCATTATACCTATACCACTAGTTTGTTTTCTTTAATATTTTGTTGTATTCCACTATAGGAATACATGTTTGTCTTTCCATGTTTCTGTTGATGAGCATTTGTTTTATTTTCCCTACTAGGCTTTTATTACTAAAGCTGCTGTGAACATTTCTGTACAAGTTATTTTGTGAGTACATGTACTCATTTCTCTTTGGTTGTAAATGTAGGAATGAAACTTCTGAGTCACAGGGTAGGTATATTTACTATATTAATTTTCCAAGAATGTCACCCTTTTACACTCTGGTTGCTAATATATGAAAGTTCCAGATACTCCATATTCTGAACTGTATTAGCCATTCTGGTGGGTGTGTAGTGGTATCTTATTATCACTCCTATGATTGCTCAGCATGTTTTAGAGTCACACATGTCTACAAAACTGAAGCACGACTTCCTTGTCTCATTTAATACCAGGTCACATTTCACCTTCCAACTACCTGAGAAACAAGCATTATTGATCTATTTTACAAATGAGAAAGTGTAAGGAATAATACTACTTTCAACAGTCAGCATCCATTTTTCATCGAACAATGCCTATGCAGAAGTTGTTGTTAATTATGGTGAAAAAGATTTAGCTGCTGTGTAAAATATATACCAAATATGTCTTAATGCATGGAACAAGATTAATAAGCCATTATACATTCTCTCTTTTTCTGATTACTTAAATTTTTCCATTGACTTTCTTTGCTCTGTCTGTCCTGTTGGGAATGTTTTCACACCATTTTCTGTCTTCACACCTCCTGCCTATCTGATCACTCTCTTTTTTAGTCTATTTCCAGCTTTGAGGAGTGTTCCTGCTGCCTCTTTCTTTGACAGGACACCCCTGTGAGTTCCAATGATTCAAAACTTTTGAATTAATATTAGCATTCAGTCTGCCTCGGCAAATGTTCAATATTTTCTTAATTTGTGCATTTCCTATAACTATTCTCTTGATCTTGTTTTATACTCTTTTTAACCTGCTCGTGTCCAGCAAGCTGTGTACCCCTTTGATAATATTTCTTGAATTCCAAAACCCTAACTGAGACACATAGTAGTTCCCTGGCTAACTTCAGAGTAACAATCAATAAAAGGTCACTTCTGCATTCACCAATAACATTTCTCATTTCTCTTTTTTTTTAAATAAACACAGAATGCAATTTTTACAAAAGTATTCAATTATCAAAGTATGTTTCTGCAATGTAAACATTTAAAGTAGACTCTCGGGTAAAACAAGACAAATGGTAGTGAGCCTTGCACACAATGAGTTATCTCTTTTTCCATGTATGTATTCAATTCAGCACTATCAGCTATGGTTAAAGAATCACAGCACTGTGAATAAAGGGACAGACAATACAACAGATTTTACTGCGTGAGCAGGTTGTCAAGTCTAAGTCTACATATTATTTCATCATCAATTGAATGGGAGTATTTTAATTTATTTCCATTCCAAGGTATGTAAAAATCAGACACAAAGTGTTGATTTCTGTAAATTCTAACATTTTAGTTAGATTCTCAGTTAGTAACTTTGAAGAAAAAAATTGGAGAATTTAAAATTTCCACCATACCTAAGGCTTCTCACCCACTTTCCTTCCTAACGAACTTGAGAAATTTCTTAAAGTGAAGCCTAACACCTAATTTGTAGGCTTCTCTAAGACATTTAAATCTAGAAATTACACTTAATCTATAATTACATTTATTCTAGAATGACAGTCTAGAATTGCCAGACTTCAGAACTTTTAACCTAGCATGATAACAATGTGTCAATACATTCCTCTGTGTACGTAAGTGCAGTTGTGTGTAATAAAGTAGGTAAGCCATGGATAAAATATTAATTTTTTAAAATAGTTTAGCAACCACTGCAATTATCAAATATAGAAAGAAATATTAACAATTTTAAAAATTAACATCCTATCTTCTAAATACAGTTAAAGCTGCATTAACAATTATGAATTTGTATTTTTCTGAAATAATATTCTACTGGGGAGAAAAGAAAAATTATATTGTTTAAACCCTTATTTTGAGGAAAATTTACTGACACACAGCTTGAGAAGTGACTACTAGCAGAATTCCTCCAAATCAGATCTGCCCTTCCATCTGGCATTATGCTGCAAAAGGATATTTAGCTGTTGGCTTATCTCTACTCAAAAGTTAAAGTAGCAGGTAGACCAGATCAGTGATATGACAAATAATACCCAGAATTAAAAGTGATATATAAATGCAAGTGAGTTTTGCTAAATATATTAGTAGATGGCAGCCGTTAATAACTAGAGTCAAAATAACTATATATGAGCATAATTATTAAAATAATTTTGACATATCAAAACAGACAAATTTTTATTTAATGTTTTTGTTCATGATGTGTAATATAAAATATTTTCCATATAAAAATTTTAAATGGAGTAATGTCTTTAGAGTACCAGGGATGGGAGGAGAAGGGGCGAGAGATCTCACTCATCACTTTGTTAGTGTTGATGTGGTGCAGGAAGTGCTACGCCAAAATATGGCACTTTGGCATACTGAGTATTTTAAGCCTAAAAAATTTGTGATAACCACAGAAGCAGGAAGGTCACTCTGACCTTGTTCTCCTTGCCTCTTTCTTAAAGAACATCATAGAAACTAAAATTCCCTTACCATTTTGTATCCTGAAATGCGCCACAGTACTTAGAAGTCTCCTTGCTCTTTCTCCCCTGAAGCAGGCCATAAAACCTAGAAAGGTCCCTTTCTGACCTCCTCCCTCCTTCTTCCCTTAAGGACCCTTATTTGACATATAAGATCCTTATAGTCCCTATACTTGGAGGGAAAGAATGCCATACAGAAAGCCCAAGAAGAGTGTGAACAAGCAGACCTTGTTAAGTTCTCCCAGGTTATTACCATTAGCTCAAACCCTTTTGTCCTCCAATTGTATTCTGTACGACTGTCCATAAACATAAAGTTTTCTCTGGAGTCAGGTCTTCATTTTCTGAAGGCTCCCACATCACGTAAAATTTGTATTAAATAAAAGTCTATGCTTTTCTCTTGTAAAAAAAATTAAGTGATACAAAGAAAAAGGAAATTCCCTCAACCTCCAAGCCTAATGCCATGGCTCTCCTCAGAAGTAATGAATATTTTTTTCCTTGTTTATCATTTTTACATCCAAAAAATATACTATTAAATCAAGAAGACTATTTTACAATATAGCACAAAGAAACATGTTACTCTTGATAATCAAAATCTATCACTCCAGCCAGTGGGTTAGCTCCTTTTTAGCTTTGTTTGTTTTTTCTTTGTTTCATGGCAGAAAGGGCCCAAAATAGCCAGGTAGAAGTTTCATCTTTCCGCTTTGTAGAGTCGTTGTGGTGGTGCCATCATGTCCCCTGAAGGAAGCATTGTCCCCTTGTGGGATAATTTCTCCAATCCTGCAGAACTCAATGTTGGCATGAAGGAAAACAAAAATTCTGCAATACATTATTAAGTAATATAATGAGAGTAGCCACTTTCACCTCCACCCTTTGATCCCAGGACACATGTATTCTGACAATGGAAAAAGAAAACATTCAATGCAATGACCTCTGATTCAAAGCATAAACTGTACACTATAAAACAGAATTCTACCAATTCAGGGTGTTATTTCCAAATTGAAACCATAACTGAGTCTTTATTAAGCCATATCACCTCTCAATTAGGTCAACTACTTTTGGTAATAAGGTACATGGAAAGGTTAATTCAAGGCCATTATCCATTGTTGAGTTTCCTTTGCTATGAAATACATTTCTGGATCTAATACAATGCTGTGTTGAATGTCATAATGGTGAGTAAGGCCTCTTTGAGTCCATGGATGGTGGTACTAAAAGAAATGTTATCAGCAGGGAAGACAAATCCATACTCAGAATATATGTCTATTCCAATAAGGACAAATCTTTGTCACTTCCTTGATGAGCAAAGACCAATTTAATCAACCTACCACTAGGTGGCAGGGTGGTCCCCAGGGAATGGTGTCATAATGGGGACTCAGTGTCGATATCCAAAATGCGCAGACGAATGTGATTTAACTAAACAAAAGGTTTTACATCACAAAATAACAATCATCCTCATAATCAACAGTGAAGAGACAACCTACAGAATAGGATAAAATATTTGCAAACTATGCATTTGATAGGGAAATAATATCTAGAATTTTCAAGGAACTCAAACAACTCAACAACAACAAAGAACAATAATTCTATTAAAAAGTGGGCAAGGTTAGGTAGTATCTCAGTGTAGTTTTAATTTGCATATCTTTGATGACTAGTGAGGTTGAACATTTCTTCATGTATCTGTTGGCCACTCGTATGTCTTCTTTTGAGAAGTGTCTGTTCATATCTTTTGCCCACTTTGTAATGGGGTTGTTTGATTTTCTTCATTTCAGCACGTTTGAGTTCCTTGTAGATCCTAGATGTCAGAATGGCCATTATCAATAACTCAAAAAATAACAGATGCTGGAGAGGATGTGGTGAAAAGGGAACACTTCTACACTGTTGGTGGGAGTGTAAACTAGTGCAGCCTCTGTGGAAATCAGTGTGGCAATTCCTAAAAGCTCCAAAAATCTACCTTCCATATGACCCCGCAATCCCCCTACTGGGAAGAACTCAAATCACTCTATAAAAAAGATACCTGCACATGTATGTTTATTGCAGCATTGTTCACAATAGCAAGATCATGGAACCAACCATGCTGTCCTTCAAAAGAGGACTGGATTTAAAAATGTGGTACATGTACACAATGGAATATTATGGAGCCATAAAAAAGAACAAAATCATGAATTTCGCAGCAACCTGGAT